>QYAP01000356.1:0-42192 GCA_003988905.1 Hymenotorrendiella dingleyae
AGCTTCGAATTCCATCTAGGGAGGCGTTTATCTACTGGTTAGTATAGAGATCGGGTCGGATTTCGAGAAAAAATTTCGTCCTAGAAAAATGATGCGGTGTGCGATGAAGGCAAAGAGAATGCTCCTCCACCACTTCGCTCCAAACGCGATCTTGGGCTGCAAGTCAAGCGTAGCAGCACAGTGCAGCATTTTGCACATCCTCCTAATTGGCCAAAAATTCCTCGCGAATCTTCGACTGACCTGAATACTCAGGAAAGAGTGTATGAACTTGAGTCGGACAGTGAGCTTCCGGATGAGGTTGTCGCTGATAATACCGAGGTACCCGCGGCAAATAATGGCGTACGCATCAAGTACTCCTCTATCACACATGCTAAACAGATCAGGGTTTTGAAAATCGAACCTTTACTCGGTGATGGCAATACATCAAGCTCGGAAGAAATTCGGTGCACGCTAGAGACAGTCCAGCTTGACGACTGGACTCCGACTTATCAATATGTGATGTCTCGCCAACGGCTTGACCCAAGACTCCGTAGCAAAAAAGTCGATCAGCGTACATTGTGGCATATAGCCAATGTTGCACATGACAGGTATAAGCATGGTTTAACGAGGGTAAGAGATATGCCGCAAGAGGAGTTAGAAAAGTTGATGTGGGATAAGTTCGTCGTTCCAGGGAGTTTCAATAATGACATACCCATGGAAGAAACTGATGAAGTGCAAGCTCGCTGGAACTGGGGAGACTACATTGCTCTAAGTTATGTTTGGGGCGACACAAAAGACAAGAAACACATTTTAGTGAACGGAATGAAGTTCCTGGTAACGCGCAACCTGTTTCAAGCACTCCTCCAACTACGTCAGTCATTCGAAATCCGAGAAAGACATTTCAAGGTGTGGATCGATGCCATATGCATCAATCAGGACGATAGAGCCGAACGCGAAACGGAGGTGAAAAAAATGGATATGATCTACTCGGAAGCTTTCGCCGTCAGAGCCTGGGTCGGATTGCCCCAGAATATTCTGCGCGACACTGACGAATTTGCCATGGCGAAGACCTGGCTCAATGGAGTGCGGCAATTGGAACTACTTGAGGTCACTGCATCGTTGGTTCCAAATTATGTGATCGCAAACGCCTTGTGGACTCTTATAAGGAATCTGTTCTGTGAACCTTACTGGGGAAGACTTTGGATCATGCAAGAGATATCACTCGCTCCGTCGCTTCTCTTTTGGTATGGAGAAATGAAGTTCACAACGGAGGAAGTGACCAAGCTCTTCCATTTGATGTCAGACGGCGGTTTGATGGGTGCGTTTCCTGACGTAGCTGGGTCCGATCGATATAAATTGGAGATAGTAAGCCATATTGCACGAATATTCGCTCGAATAGTGCGATTACGACGATGGGAAAAGGATCTATCATCTAGCCAGATGCCCCTAGTTGAAATCCTCTACCTGGCACAATCCGCCAAGGCAACAGACCCCCGAGATAAGGTGTATGGAGTTATGGCAATCCTCCCAAAAACCATATCTACGCAGATCATTCCAAACTATGGCCCAGCGTTTGATATTTGGAATACATTCACCACGTTCTCAAAGATCTGCGTCATTTCAGAGGGGTGCATCAATACGTTGGCTCGAATCCGTATACATCCCTCGCGACCAGAGAGTTTGCCGAGCTGGGCTTTCGACCTCTCGTCTGAATCCGAACATAACCTCTCTTCTAGAGGGATCAGGGACAGGAATCACGCGGCGAACAAAACCAGGCAAAGAACCCCCGAATTTTCCGAAGACGGCCGAGTGATGTTCTGCGAAGGGGTGCTTGTTGACACGATCGGGAGTCTTGCAGCTACACTGCACGAATCTCAGCATCATGTGGAGAAATGAGAGCCCATCGAGCCTGAACCAGACTCGTCCATCGCTGACACTGGGCCTTACCTTGTGCCGGTGAGCGAAGCCGATAAACTGGCCCTAGCTCGCGTCCTTTGTCACGACCCCGATTACGAATTTCATGACGGACCTTCCCTGCTAAACGTACCTTGGATTCTGGAGGATGAACTCCCACCTATCGACAATGGCACAGTTGCCGTCGCGTTTCGCAAACAAGATATTCATGATTCAGATGAGGTCAGGCAATGGTCTACCTTCATCTCGACCACCGCCCTAAACGTAGTCTTCCGCATTCTTCTGCACAGAAATGCAGCATTCCTTGTGAATGGCATCGCACTTCGCCATTACTTCACATCGACAGATGCGTTCTGCCCTGAGCCAGAGGCATACCTGGAACTAGGCAAATATATCACCGGCATTGCAGGAAGTGAAAGATTATGTACGACGACGAGCGGGCTATTTGGTATGGGGCCAGAGTATGCGAAGCTTGGTGATAAGATTGCTGTCTTGTATGGTTGTGATATCCCTGTCGTCTTGAGACCAAAGGGCAAACATTATGAGATCATTGGGGGCTGTTTCATAGAGGGACTCATGAAGGGTGAAGCGATCGAGAAGTTGGATAAGGGGGAGTTTCAAAGCGAGATGATTTCTATATGTTGAGATATCAAGGCCAATTCGAGCCACCGACCAGTTCCATCACCGAGTTGTCCAGCCCCACTGTTCACACCAGAGCGTCCACCAAAAAAAAACTAAAAGCATCGTCATATATTGGGGAAATTTAAGAAGCGTTTATCATGGATAATCCTCTTATCAAGTCTTCCTACCATAGCAATCATCCTCTACTTATTTCGCCCACTATATTCCACGCGTCGTTCGGCTCGGCTCGCTAAGCGAAACTCAGGGGCTAAAATACCGAAAATGAATCAGGGACAAGTACTACACAACCTCAACAACCATCCAAATCGAGCAGTGAACCATGGAAAATATACACTGAATGATTTGGATTTCTTTCGCGTTGCACAAAATTCGGTTGAGCATGGGTAGAGGGGAGATATAGTGAAGTGATTTCCGTGCGTTTCGATTGCGCACTGCTAGGAACGGAGGTGGCACTGTTTATTTAGCAAGCAGATCAAATGGTAATTTGTAAACTATACACTACAGAGAAGAGATAGAATAATATGACGATAGAAGAGGATCGGGAGGTTTTGTTTGGATATTTGAATACTTAATATTACTCTATCGGTACGACGACGCTTCATGCTACCGTATCCACTCCTGACTCCACCGATACATCAATTTACGCTATGGTGTATGAGGGGGGCTTATTAAGAGATTTCCCCCTTTTTCTCTTCCTTCCTTTCTCTCTTTTCAAATTTTTTTTTCTCGCAAGGTCGAATTCTGGGGGGTTCCCTAGTTCCCCGGGTAACCTAGATGTGTAACGAATTTACCGGGTAGGCGCGTGGGAATAAGGGATTCGGGGATCGCAGGGTAGGTCGACGGGAAGGGTTGAGAGGGTGAATTAATGCGGTATGAATACTTTACTCTCACTCTAACCCTACTTCACTTTACTCCGCCACTAGCTTATCCCTATCCTCCAACAACCCTACTAAACCAGACACGCTTCTACAATACAATACAGTACAATACCACCACCCAAATTCACCCACTCCCCTTTCTCCCTCCCCCACTTCCAAACCCCACTTCCAAACCCCACAACCCCAAATACAAAATCCAATCCCAAAGTTCTTCTATATCTCGTATTCCCCAAGTAAAGCAGGACCATATCCACAATCAACCCACCCCAACAACCAACGAGCAATTCCATAATTCTTCGGTCAGGAAAGCCATAGTACTGTGATACCGTATCAAGTGGTTTATAAGTCCACCCTACCTCCGTCAACAGAGAATAGAAGTTGAAATGGGAGAGCTAATGGATTATGAACTCTGATCATCTGGCATAATAAGGATAAGGTTTAAAACGCGGGAGCGTGGGTGGGTTTACAGTATAGCCAAATTAATACGGGTAAGTATACGTATTGAGAAACGGGAAGTCGAATACAGTAGTAGACTTTCGTGGGAGGGAACGCAGGATTGAGTAGTTATTCACTTGGGAGTCGCCATTGTTTTATGTGGGCTATGAAGGTAATTTGATTTGCATTGCACTTTGCGTGTCCTATCGATTATCGGGAAGTTTCCAAAGAGCGGGCTAGCACTTTCAATGCAACGACCATCTTGACTACATCGCTTGCAGACCTGCAATACCAGGTTGCTTTGAGTCCATACTATCTGGATATCCCATTGATAAACGCCGAGAATTTCGTTGCTGATTTCAAATTCACTTTATGCCTCCAATCAAATCGTACACCGCCATGTGAAGTCAAATCATCTTTCCCTCAAATGAAGTCATTTCCACCGTATCCCGCAAAGGGATTCGGTGGTCCACCACCTAATCCACCTCGCGGTCCGATACTAGGTCCTGTTGGATCCCATCTTGCACCAGGAGGCGCCTGTCCTCCTGAGCCATCTCCTCGACCACCTCTACCACCGAACAATGGGTCGTCAAATGTAGGATGCATACCACCACCCATACCAAATCCACCACCACCGCCGCCAGTAAAGCTTCCTCGCAATGGGTCATGGGGTCCCAAACCAGGTGGATTTAGGTCATTACTACCAATACCAAAAGGCGAGCCGGCACCTGGGAAGGGGGGTGCCATACCGCGTAGTGGTCGGTTGAGATCGTATTCGTCGTCGAAGCCTGGAGGTGGAAAATCACCTTGAGGGATTGGACGGCGTGGATTGGCAGCGAGGGGGTCCTGATGTGGATATGGACGGGCGGGTTGGGGAAGCTCAGGGTCAGCGGGAGGATTGCGGGGTGGACCGCGTCGTGCGTGTCCTTCCTCTCGTTCGTCACGTACTCTGGATGCTTCATCTTGGCCGGCATCATGCGACTCTTCGTAGCCTTCCTTGCGAATTCCTGGCATGAGCTTTTGGATTATGTTGATTTTAAAAAGAGATGCCAGGTCTTGAATCCTGGATGGAGATATGAAGACTTCCTTCAGCTTTGCTACTAAGTCTGATCGATCTTCATTCCCATCTTGTGCAATCGTGATACACAGAGGCAGAGCTGAATTCGAAATATAATCCTTGGCTATAACCTCGAATCGAGTAATTTTCTCATCACCAAGCCCGATACCCCTAATCTCTGCCTTTCCGCCTAAACGATCCACCTTGACAACATATTGCAAGGACGATTGCGAATGTGCGTATAGGAAAGAGTGCGAATTGAAGGAAGAGTTCCATTTTGTCGAAAGCCGTGGTGCTAGCCGAGTGCATTCCTCTTCTAAACAAACGTTAGAGTATGTTTTCCGTACTTGCTAGAGAAATTTACCAATCTTCTGTCCTTCTCCAAATCCGATCAACCGAAACTCAACGGCAGCCATACAGGCGTGAGAGAAAAGGGCGATCGCTTCATAGGAGCTACTGATGTCGGAACCGGTGTCGCCTTTCTCCTGGGTCGGCAAGGCATCTGCCATATGCTTGAGGATATTCTCCGTGCTTAAAGCCATCGCGAGTTATTCGTTTGATGTAAAACCAGCGTCTGGTGTTGGGGATAGATAGGCTGAGGTAGAGTTGCGCGATCAAGCTCGAATCTGTTTGAATCCAGGCAGCTTTCCGCAACTACGCGTCGTTGATGCGGGGTCGTTGGTGGATGGTTTTTGTGTTTGCGTAGCAAAAGCTGCCGTGTTTTTGTATCAATATTATGATCTCCGAGGTACTCAAGACGAAAGGAATATGGCGATTTCGGTGAATGAGACGAGTCTGCTGCGTGGAGGTGTAGTATTTATCGTTGATGTCAGTGGCAAAATGCGGTTGTCGAAACCCCGCGTTTGCCTGAAATGCCAATGTTCCCCAGCCACTGGAGTGGCTGACCCCTCCTTTTTGAGCAGACCGAAGCTTACGGGACCTCGGGAGAGCTCCGGCGGCCACTCCCGCAAAACTATCACCCACTGGCATACCGGTACTCACTGCAAACATATCTTCAGTCAATGTCTACACTGAGCATGAAGTATATCTTCACTTCTGGAAACACATTATGCTCAGTTCAGCAGCTGGCCCCACGAATATATATATTCGAGTCGCCCTGGGATTGAGCCAGTGAGAGCTCTGGCTGGTCGTTTCAGGGCTCCCTTTTCAGGGGTTCAGGGGAAAGTGACGCGGGGATTGCTGGGTTGCTCCTGCATCATTCACCCAACCGCGTCTCCTGAAGTCGCGACCCCACAGTCGCGATTTCTTATTTGACACCCGCCAACATGCCGACCATGCACTGCGAAGTGCCTTCCTTCGAGGCTATGATACCAAGGGGTTGTTGACAATTCTTGACGATTCACTCTCGCAATCTCCAACCCAATTGTTGTCCGGGCCAGCGACATTGCCCTCAAAAGAAACGTCGCTGCAAATACACCTGGTGCACCAACGGAAACACGTCCAAAAGATCAAACGAGGATCAATACAGTTAGTTATCAACGGCATCATGGCGGCGCCTGCGTCCCCGACTGCAGACGAGCTATTTCCCGGCGAACAATGGCCGACAGATCTTCCCAAGATTGGCCCCGATGACCATTTTGTCGATGTTCTCCGAGAATTGTCCATGTAGGTGCCTCCTATTCCATGTCACTGCAACTGCTAATTCTTGTCCAGGTTCTTCGTTGACGAGATAACCCTTCCTTATACGTTCGAGCAGTTCCGGACCACTTCGGCGGGAGACAGACTGCGGGATGTGACCGATTACCTGGTCATCAATGTTAAGAACAAAGTGATCATCAGCGCTCTTCTGTTCGTATCTCGTCTGGTAGCAATAAAATCAAGTCTAACTGCGATGGCAGAACTCTCAAATGGCATTTCACTACTCTCGAAATTGATGATCCAAAGATCAACGAAGCAAGAGCATGTGCCTGCCAGATTGTAGCATGGAGATTTCTCAGTCGGTTATCCGAACGAGATGCCGTTGACTACTGCCTCTCCGAAATACCTCCCATGACACAATCTCGAGCATCAATTCCCTCCCAGGCATCAGCTGCCACAGAACGCTCGAGTCTCTTACCAAGATTTCAATCACGAAATAACGCTTCCAGTTCGAGGCCGACGAGCAGTAGACGAGATGAATTGCAGGAGGCCTTACATTCAATGGGGAGCTTTTCCGGCGAAGAGGGCGGCCATCCAAAACCTAAAATCGATCCTTCATCTTCCTTTGTCGGCTTGACTGGCCTTGAAATTGCTGTTGTGTCGGATTCCAAAAAGTTCCTCAGCCAGGCAATCACGCAGAAGATTATTACTGGTATCTGGAATGGAGATATCCAATTCTGGGAGAGCCTCAGTGAGAATTCCGTGAAGCAGCCCCAATTTTACAGTAGAGGAAACTCGGACCCCTACATACGATTACGAGTGCCGAAATACATCAAGATTTACGAATTCATTTTTTTCTTGGCTTTTCTGGCTCTTTACTACATGGTGCTTGTGGAAAGGGACATGTGAGTAGATGATGCAAAATGGCTCCCCTCAACATGGCTAATACATTCGTAGGTACCGCATACACCTCTCAGAGATTCTTCTTTACGTCTGGTTTGCAGCATTTGCATACGATGAATTCAGCGAGTTCCTAGGTGCTGGCACAATGGTCTATTCTATAGACATTTGGAATGCCTTTGATTCGATCATCATCCTGATTGGAGCAGCATACATGATTACACGTAGGTTAAATGCCGCAGTTGTCGTTAAAACTACTAATGTGGAATTCAGGAGCTATTGGTATCATCTACAACAGTGACGATACGGTCAATAATGCATTTGATATATTATCCTTGGAGGCGTTGTTTATTGTTCCAAGGTATGTACAAATTTGCTGGTCTCGGTAGGGCCTCGCTGATGTGTAAAGATTGTGCTCACTTCTGAGCTTGCTTCCATATTTCGCCACCTTGGTCCCCTGCTTGAAGGTCATGATTAGAGATTTTCTCAAGTTCATGACACTTGTTGGTATCATATTTCTTGGTAAGCATCACTTTATCTGAATATGGTGGTGAGCTCGCGTTAACCCAGCATAGGGTTTCTGACAACATTCTCGCTACTTGCCCGTGATTCGTTCACCCTTAGTGAAATGAGTTGGACATTGACTAAGATCTTTTTTGGATCGAGTTCAATTGGATTCGATGTCATGCACCAGATTGATCCCAGATTCGGTCCACCTTTGATGATCATTTATGTTTGCTTCACAAACATTCTTTTGATCACATCCTTGGTCTGTGTTCTGCGCGAAAGCTTCACCAAAGTCTTTTCCAACGCCAAAGAGGAGTCTCTTTACATATACTCGGTCTACGTTTTGGAAGCTTCAACCAGCAACAGTGTCACTCACTTTTACCCAGTCCTGGTATTTATTCCCTTGTATTGTGATCCATTTGCCCCTGCTAACATTCCCGATAGAATCTCATCCCACTCATCCTCGTCAAACCGCTTCGCCTTGTACTTTCCTCGCGTTATGTTCGCAGAATCCGGATCTTCATTTTAAAAGCTAGTCATGCTCCCATTGTTTGTTTCATCTGGACTTTGGAACATTTGCCATGGCGAAGCTACAGATCCGGCGAGGATTTGTTTTCAGCATCGGTTCCTGAATCAACACGAATCCTGCTTGAGAATGTCAAAGCCAAAGAAGCACAGGCCAGGGGTGAAGGTAATTCGAAACCATCCGACACCGGCGATTCGTACTTTTCTCGGGCGCAAAGCAGAGTACATTCCAGTGATCTCCCAAATAATGCCTCAAATACCGTCGTAGCACAAGACCTTGCGAATTCAAATATGCTGAAGGAGCTCAGCATCAAGGGGAAGGACTGTGCCCAGGACATGTCTATTGTCAAGGAGAGAGAGCAAGAATTGGAGCAAAAGGTGGCTGCCTTGAGTGCTCAAATTTCGGAGTTAACGGCCTTGATCATCAAATCTCAGGATCGAGCCATGAAATAACTGATGGGTAACATAATTGATCTTGCAGATGAATGTTTGGTAGATTGCAGCGTTTACGGAGTCACTGGATAAGTTGTTGTTTTTGGGATACTGTATATGTTTAGCACTTTTAGTACATACATCATTGAAAGCTCTCAAGACCACTGCTTTGGAATCTTTCGTTGAATTATTCAAAGTTGGAGTCCACGCTAATAATTTGCGGTTTGTTGTCTTTTAGGAAGCTTCCAGTGGTGATTTCTGGTAACCAAACTGATAGATCTCATCTCATCTTTCTTTGCCATCGCAACTTTTACGGGATGGTTTTCTCAAGAGCAAAGCTGCATTGTCGTACACGGTGTATTCCTAGCAAGCTACCGGGTGTCTGGCTCTTGGGGAAATGGTGATTTGAAGTTGTGCGGTGGAGTTTACTTTGTTTTTAGCGCTTGACTTCTTGGTGGCTTGAGATGCGAGATGGAGTGGTGGGGATAGGGGGGAGGGGGGAGGGGGGAGGTTGGGAGGTTGGGAAGGAGGAGGGTGGGTGTTGTAGGGAGTTAAGGAGTTGGGGAGTTGGGGAAAGGGGGCTTGGAGGGGTTGAGTCCGGTGAGGTGGTGGGGTGGGCGAGATAGGGTGAGGTGGGATGAGATAGTGTGAGGCGGCGTGATGGAGGTAGGAGAAGTAGGGCGGTGGAGGGGTTAGCGTTTTTTGTAGAGGGGGAAGGGGGGAAGAGAGGGTGAGGATATTGAATAGTGAATAGTGGAGTTGTGGTTGTGTGTTATTTACTTGGGTAAGCAATTTGGTTCATACCTATAAGTCCTTATAAATACTTTTACTCTGCCGAAGTCCTTTACATCTATTGCAACTAATCAAGTACACGCATAGAGCAAACGTTTTCTTCTTCGCGATATTTGAGAAACCTTTAGTGTTCGAAATTAGGGGACGAATGGTAACTATGCTCACAACTCGCTTACCCTGCGATGGACGCGGCCGTAAATTTTTTGGCATAAGTTACCTTTTAAGTGTTTATGATATGTTAATTGATT
Organism: Hymenotorrendiella dingleyae; assembly: GCA_003988905.1. Lineage (NCBI taxonomy): Eukaryota > Fungi > Ascomycota > Leotiomycetes > Helotiales > Helotiaceae > Hymenotorrendiella > Hymenotorrendiella dingleyae. Next base: position 9,909 of record QYAP01000356.1, read on the forward strand.
ACTTAAAAGGGGTTGTGGGGTTATGGGGATAGTAGAGTTGATTATTAGGGGCGAGGGGAGGGGGAAGGGACTCAAGGGAGGTGGGAGGGGAGAGGGAAAGAAAGGGGGAAGATATAGATTTCGCAACATAAGAGATAGGGGGTTTCATTTTTTATTAGGCTTGTTTACTATATAATACTCGCGTCATACCGGACTATTAACATATATACGTGTTAGCGTTCACTCAATCGGTTTCAATTCCTCTTTCCCGGGTTATGTCCTCACATCTAGGTTACCCTGCGATTTACTTTCGATTTCGATTTTTTCGTAGATCTTGCATGTAAAGATAGGGTTTTTTATTTATTTATTTGTATGTTATAGTGTTTGTATGGACTACAAACTTGTGTGCATGTTGGCGTTTATTTAGTCCGCGATAGTTCCTCCTTCCCGGGTTGCGTCCTCACATCTAGGTTACCCGGTTACGAATTCCGATTTCGATTTTTACGTTAATTCATGAGAAATTTTAAGTTCATAGTAGTGTTTATTTATGATGTGGCCATCGCGCTATGTATGAAGTATTGACTTATATCATTCACTTAGTCGGCGCCGATTTACATCTTTCCTTAATTACGTTCTCACATCTAGGTTACCCGGTTACGATTCACGACTTTCATTTTTGCGAAAGTTTATGGAAAATTTTAGGTTTGTAGTACTGTTCGTTTATGATATGACCTTCGCGCTATGTATAGATTGTTGGTTTTACACGTGTAGGTGCTTATGTAGCCGGTGATTGTTCGGTTTTGCCTGATTACGTTCTCACATCTAGGTTACCCTGCGATCGAGCTTCGATTTTGATTTTTGCACAAATTCGCGGGAAAGTTTGGTTTGAACGTTTGATGAAGATTAGATTGACTGGGCAGAAAGATATAATTCAACGTTCTTTTCTTGTTCGCAGTTATTACTTTGATAATTTCTTCACATTTAGCTTGCCCTGTTAAATTTTGCGCGAATCGCCGCCGCCGTGTAGGTCTTGCGGAAAGTCGTGAATGAAATTTCATTTCTATTACTGATGAGTGCATAGGTAAATTGTACAATTAACTTGACAGGAGATTTGTATTTTAGTCTACAATTCTATACAGTCAAACTTGGATATAAGAATATCATCCGGACCGGCAACCATATTCTTATTTAGGCGACATTCTTATAGGGTAGAAACATCCAATCTTTTCTAAAATTAAGGCTATTCCAAGAATTATTTCCGTACCTAACTCTTTAGCTAACCCCGGCTCTTAAAGGTCTAAATATTCTCAATTATACCATTTTCTTATTATATTTTAAGAGTTTTAAACGCTTAAGCATTTAAATAGCCTTATCAATACCCACTTTCTCCTCCACTTCTCCAAGAAAGTCTAGCGTAAAGAAAAGGTTTAAAGAATTATCGAAAAGATCCGATATATCGAAGAATATTAACGATTATTTCCCCTATTATTCTAAGATCGAGATCTCAAAATTAAAAGAATATTCCAAATTGCACGATTATTCTTATTCACCATACTAAAAAAGTCGGGACCCGGAACTACATTCTTATTTGGGCGATATTCTTAATAAGCGATATTCTTATAAAGAAGTTTGACTGTATATCGAAGAATAGGAAGACTAAAGCCGAGATAAAAGATGAACCTATCAAGCTGGGAGGAGCGGCGACAAGACTTGAAAACACTTGATCAAAATTCTTTGGAGAGACAAATAAGAAGAAAGATGATCGAGATGGTTTTCAAAGGGAGGATCTTGGGCTAATTTGGGTTCACTTGATGCAATGGTTCATTCCTTTCAAGTGATCTCTGTTTGACATATCCCAATTTCCGCCAAAACCGCTTTACATAAATACCCCACAGAGCATCAAGTAGCCTTAGCCGCATCATTCGTCAAATACGCATCCCCCTTGGTCAAATACGCCGAACTGGTCGTCGTATGCGCGGGTCCATTATCCGTGATAGCGGTATCCATCAAGACAATCTGCCTCGCCTTCTCACTCGTATCGACAAAGTTCGCCTGATCCTTCTTCCACTCATCACTATTCTTATCGGCCTCCAAAATAGCCATATTGTACGCCATGAAGTGGTCGAAATCCTTGAATGTGTACTCGCTGAAACAGTCAAAGTCGAAGAATTCGGGGGTTCCGCCCCAGATGGTGGGTTTGTAGTTCGTGTTGGTGATGTCGGTGGAGGATTCGGAGGCGGGTTTGCGCGGCACGTAGTGGCGGGTGTGCGCGAGGGGGAAGGCGTCGCCGACGACGCGGGTGAGGAGCGCCATGTGTACGTTCTCGTGGTAGTCTTTGAATTGTTCGGGGGTGGTGCCGGGTTTGCGCCAGAGGAAGGCGACGATTGTGTAGACCATGTTGAGTTTTGTGGTTGAATTGTTGGGTCTTGGAGAGGGGAGGAGAATTGGATGAGTAGACTAATTGCTCTGAGGGGGAAGACGTTTGATCGCTTTTACAGTTGGGAATGTTGGATTGTAATTTTCTGAGGCAGCAATGCTTGCGATACCCTCAATCCGTCACCTCAGTCGATGAACGGAGCATGCGGTTCTCACAAGACGTAATTGGCTAGGTTTGATGGGGCTATGTTTCAATTGTGTTATATCTATGTTGCATTTCTAGAATCCTGAATAAACGCAGGATTTACTATGCACTCACCAACGTTGTATGCACATGCAGTTGGGCTTTTTCTCCAACAGGTGTGGAGAATAGAAGGATGCCTCGTTCATCGAATACAGAAGCTGAGAAAGTATTCAATGCCAAGATATTAATTGAACATGAAGTTACCAAGCAAGACCTAGACGAGGAGTACCTGCAAGAAACATGGTTATCGGTGAAGTGTCGATTATTGCTTGCATCGTCAGTTCTCGGTTTCTAGGTGGAATCAATAGGATGGGGGACGTAATTGGCGCTACTGTAGTTATCCACGCTAGGGAACTCCCAAATGCGTATCTTTAGTGGCCATTTTATCGGTGAGTGGATATTGACCTCGGCGTAATCACATCGTGAGAACTTCTTAGCTCACCGGTGATATCATTTCACCAGAAGACGTTGGAATAAACTTCTACGATTCATTCAACTTCAGCCCATAATCGGTGTGCGATTCGCATCCTGTGGGTTACATCTGCATGAAGGATTTTATGCTTGGTTAGAAGTGTTGGTTGGAGCTGCGCGGCAATGCAGTCATACACACCACATGCCTGGCTAGGGCTGCAGGTTATCGGCCAGGATGGGAGACAAGCATTTCCCGTTGCTTCAACGGAAAACAAAGTGTGTGGCTGATTTGAAGATTGATCCGACTGATTTGAGCCATTTTTGAAATGTTTACAAATAATTTGGCTTTTATTCAATTGCTTACACCCCCTTCAATTAACGCTATACCGAATAGCGATGCGAAGCCGACTTTGCAAAGACGCGGTGGACAAAAAAAGCCGGACCAATTAGACTGAAAGTACCTCAAGCATAGCGATAACTTCATTTCAAAAGCTCTTCCATAAAATACCCAGAAATTGATCTATAGTATAACTTGGTTATACCATAGATCAATTTTTTAACATCCATCTGCCTAAATCACTTAAGATATTATCCAGTAGTTGTGGTATAGTCATGTTTTTATTACGGTATCTTCGAATTTGATAGGGTCACTCGGTTCGCTTAGTCCGGCTTTTTTGTCCACCTTTATCGCAGAGAGGTCCGAGCGCCTAAGCGACAGGGGATTAGGGGGGCCCGCTTCCCGTCAGCCTTGGATTCACATCCTTCAGAGCAACCCTGTGGCGCTTTAAAAGGGCTGCGATGAGCGAGCGGGTATCACCTGCGCTATGCAAGCCTTAAAAGGTTAAGCTGGGCCCCATGAACGAGCAACCTAGTCGTCCGATTCTTGGCGACCGACACTTATCCTGGATAATTGTCTACGCAAATAAATCAACTAGTCGTTAATCGTAGTTGGTTTACGAAGCGTATTACACACTATTTCACGAATTGCGACTGCTTGTAAAACTTACCCCTTTTCCCTCGCGAATATATCAGCCTGTGAAACTTGAAATATGGGTGGCTATCGGTGTACAATCATTTCAACTAGTAAAGCATTCGTCTATCTAAATGAAAACACGAACTCAAACAAGTATTGAAATTAAACAAGGCCATCGAGAGTACTCATAACTTTCTGACGTAAATTATTCCTCACGAATACATTCATGCACCCGGTGCTTTCTCGGCCGTCCCCTTTTCGCTCCGCAGCTTGAAAAGTATACGTAAATTTCCTGGATCAGAGGTGAATTGATCTTTTAAGTCTGCAAACATGTAGTCTCCCGTCTCTCCTGGCGGGAATCCAATGTGGTATTTTCCGATGAGCTGAGCTAGGATCATCCTCATTGCATCAGTTCCAAGGTTCTTTCCGACACAGCTATGATGGCCTGGGAAAAGGTTAGCACGTATATTAGAAGAGGAAGGATGTCACATTTCTTCTTACCTGTGCCGAATGGAGAGTATGCCGCTTTGTTTAACACGAGTTCTGGCTGAGTAGTCCAGCGTTCGGGGACGAAGGTTTTCGCTTTGACGAAACAGTCGTCTCCTGCGATTTGGTTAAGATTTTCGCTATCCTTTGGTATTTACACCAGAATTACTTACTTTGAGAGATGATGTATCTTGGGGGAACAACGGCAACACCTGGCGGGATAAATCTTCCAGCAATCGTAAGTCCATTTTCACCGGTTGTTCGAGTACCTCCCGTCATGAGTGCAGGATGAAGCCTCAAGCCTTCGCTAATGCAGGCCTCAAGATGTGTGCATTTCGAGATGGCTCTGACATCAGAAAAGTCGACTTCCTGAAGCTCTTTGTATATTTGCTCGGCGTGTTGAGGCTGTCGTGCTAATTCGAAGATAACACCGATAGTGCTTGCTGCTATAGGATGACTGCGCAGAACATTCGATTAGTGAAAACCAACTTATTTTCAAGTGGGGATTTGAGTTACCTTCCAGCAACGACAGCTAGCAGACTTTCCCCTGTCAACGCGAGACGATATTGGGGGTTCTCTGGGTCCGACTTCAAATCCTCCAAAATATAGTGGGCAAAATCTTTTTCCTGGAAGTTCTCATCTGGTATCTGAGGGAGAGAAAAGATCAGTTTCAGAAATCTTGTGTTCTAGTATCTGCTCGACTTGCCTGTAGCCTCTTTTCCATTTGCTTTACAGACCACTCCATGACGCTGAACCAAACCTTCACAACACTTACTCCTGGGAGAAGTTTGAAGGCAATGTGGAGAAGCCATGGCGTGGGACTGAGTGGACCGAGCAATGACAATGCGCGGTTGAGCTCTTTCACGATATGCGGCTTGTCTTGGTTTGTGAGGAGACCTAAAGGCTGGTTGAAGACGAAATCTCCCATACAGTCGGTGCAGAACCAGAATAGGAGATCCTTGATATTTGTCAATTTGCCCGCAAGAGCATCTGCTTCGATGCAATCATCAAGTTGGTCAAGGTACTTGAGCATTTTCCGTTCATATTGGGTAAGACCTGATGAAAAAGATCAGCTTTAGCATATGCCAACGAAGGAATGTGCTTGACTTACAGCGTGCTGTAAAACCACGATTCCACTTCCGCCGTAGGATGGCGTGAACACCATTGTCTCGAACGGTGACCAAAGAATTACTTGGTTCAAGAATATCATACCAGTCAGTTTTGACGCAGTCTGTTCGTGGCCCATCCAGAGCAAAAAAGACATCGGGGTGGAAACAAGTAATCTCGCTTGGGCCTGAGTGGTCAATCAGTTAAAGCTATCAACCTTTAAACACCGGTTAATTACCTGTTCTAACAAAATCTCCGTACTTCCTGCGTAGACCATCCAAGTAGATATGGTTTTTTGAATTTCGGCAGGCCCATACATGAGGAATCTTCGAAGTTCGAGCGTACAGAGGTCCTGGGAAATTCGCCCTGGAAAGCCTATGGAAGAAAACTCGATACACTCCGATACTCGTATAGAGCGAAACAAGATATCCGGCACCAAAGTATAGTGTATATTTCAAGACATCGAAATTCCCCGTCCAAAACCTTGCAATTGCGGCGCATAGCAAAACGCCTCCATGGGCCAAGATAACCTTGGGAGCACGAACATGCCATTCGCCGTATATGAAGACGGCATGGTGCATAAAAAGCCCAGCGATGGCTCCAACACAGAGGAGATAGTTTTCTAACGAAATCATAGTTGACTTTCGATTGAGAAAAGTGGTTTGAGGAACTTTGTGATTTTTCCACTGCCCGTGGGTGTAGTTGAAGACAATTTCTCTCTGGTATAGGCTAAAAAACTCGTGGTAATATCTCTTGTATATCTCAATTATGCAAATAATATTCAGAATCAATTAGGAAAGTTACATTAAAGCATAAACCGGTTTCGTTACCGTCAAGTTGTGCGAAGTACAAGACCCACACCTCTCGCTTCATGCAGGTGAGCGCCGACGATGGCATCGAGGACGGGACGAGCGGACCAAAAGGTGTCTTATCATAAACAATGACCTGCATACTCCGTGAGCAACTTAACGGATATTATGGACTTTTAACGTACACTCCGGGAGGAGATCCCAATTCAGTTGTAGCTCCACTCTTGGCCATCTCGTAGGATCTCATATGCGTCAAACTACGGAAGCGGCGCCATCATTGGATCTTTTCCGTAGCGTTTTTCAAGGATTATGGATTGATTGGCAAGGCTTTCCTGGAGACTCAAACTTCATGCTAGGGAAATCGGCTTTCATGTATGGGAACACTTTCAAACCAGTCTGTGGCAAATCCTACAACATGCGCGCTCCCTCTTCTACGAAAAGCACCTATATGATTCGCAGTCAAATGTTTCTCCTGGGTTGTATGCGATCCTTCGATGGTCAAGTTGTATTCAAGCAACCTTTGCGTTTGTGAAGTATTGGTAGGATGTCGCTATGAAATGAGTCCTGCGAGTAGGAGGAAGCGACAAGACTTCAAGGAGACTGCTACCTTACGGCAGGAAAAAGACGACTTACCCATGTTACCGGCTGTATGACAAAACCAATCTTCTTGCATTTTCTGCTTGGAGTATTGATCCTTCTGGCCATTTGACGAAGTGAAGTTCGCTATTCGCTATCTCAAGCCCTTGAAAACGCGGGGTCCAGAGTAGAGCTCTCAACGAACCTCGCGAATCCGTACGAATCATACGAATTCGAATCGAATTCTAATTCTGAAAATCATGATTCGTCAGTCTTGCGAATCGAACTTTACCAGGATTCGCTTCGATTCGATTCTTTTAGAGCTCTAGGCGGCCGGCTCTAGAGGTGATGGATACGCCCCATCGCGCTTCAGCTCCGCAATTGCGATAAGTTTGCGGCCTTACGTGAGTGCACTTGAATTATTCCGTCGCGATCTCCGCTATTTCCTTCATCATTAGTGGTGTGAGCTGAACTGCCGGTGGGCAGATCCCACGTTGACGCCACAATAAAGATTTGCCAAGCGCTCTTACATGAACAGTCTTACTATATCTCATAGATTGGGGCGATATCTGACTTGGGTTTTGGGTACCGTAGCTAATCCTTTCATTATCAGATTTGAAAGTACTTTGAACCCCAAAAACCCTGTCTAAGCCTCGTAAAATTATGACTACCTTCTAAATTCATCCCAAAGCTCTTTTAACTTATTAATATATATGGTGGAGCTTGTACGAGTAGGTGAGCGCGGGGCTCTTACTTCGTGCCATTTTTTTCTTTGGTTTTCAGTTGTAGGAAGCTATTGATACGGTCTACCCCATCAAAAGTCTATTCGTTAGGACTGTGGGTCCGGCTAAACTGCGGTGTTCTCTCCCCATTTAGGTACGACGCAAATGATTACTCACATCATTTCTGACATAACCCCACCCCCTACAAAACGACTTTGTAAAAGTAACGACTTGTGGAGCTTTGGCCATTTCTAGGGCGGGAGCAGATCGATCGATTTGATTCTGAATCTGGGCGCTCGAGCAACTCTATGTTCATGGGGTAGCGAGATCTGGAGAGACTGGCTCTTTAGATCGGTCTGACATAAGTATTTCCCGTCAAGGATTACCGATATGAAAGCTTAGCCGGGTGTAACACAGGGGTCCAAACCTACTAGGCTCTGCGCATCGAATCCTTCGCCAAATAACCTTATTAGTTGCCATGCATACAACATGGGTCCGCGGGAAACCTGTAGGTGGTCACAAAACAATTAGTGCATGTTCCTTCATGTCTGGATTCCTTCCATCTGGTCCGCCACCTGTCAAAGTTCGGATCCCATTTGGGATGGCTGGAATCCAATTTGAGGATCTATTCCTATTCCCAGAAATGAATATGTTGGGCTGATGCATAACTTACTATACTTACTTGCCCTGTATATCCGCAGAACACCAATTTTGCAGCCGGTCTGTGACGAGATACTCTGAACCTTCTTTCCCTTACACAAATACAGTCAGAAGATCTTCTGAGAATGGCGGATTTACGTCTGGGTGGCTTGACTTCAACTCAAGGGAAAACCTTGCTTGCTGTCACAATTATCTTCTACTTCCTGGCCATCGTTGCAATATGCCTTCGTGTATGGGCAAAGACGTTATTGAAGCGTCCATACAGAATCGATGACTGGCTTTCCTTCAACGCCCTGGTTAGTATTGCGAGTCTAGCTTCAACAAACTTGTTTTTTTTACCCTTAGATGCTAATACGGCACTGGACAGATATGGGCCGGTGGCTTTGCAACTATTTGCATTGTGGGTATGTTTCTCCTGCTTGCCTGAATGACGATAGTTCAAAGGACACTTGATTGACACTTTACAGGCATGCATCCTGGGGCAATCGGATTACACGTAGTAGAAGTTCTGGCTGCGCCCGAACTTGGACCAAAAGCAATTGTCACTACTTTAAAGGTAGCTCAGTCCTTACTACGAACTCTTCTGGAAGAAGGCGTCAAGCTAACATGTGGCAGGTTTATTGGGCCTCGACCTTCGTTTGGATTACCGGAACAACATTGACAAAGCTTTCCATTCTCTACCTTTACATCGGGCTATTTGGACAGACGAAGAAATTCAAATACTCTGCCTACGCACTTGGTAGTCTTTGTACCGCATATTGGCTCGGCGATTGTCTATTGAGCTTGTTGCAATGCCATCCAATTGCTTTGAATTGGGATAAAACCCTGGATGGATCCTGCTTGCAAACTCTCCCCATTCAAATTGTCACCGCGACTCTAAACATGTTATTCGATTTGGCTATCATAATTCTTCCGATGCCAGTACTCTGGGGTCTCCAGATGCCGCTTCGTAAGAAATTGATGGTTACTAGCGTGCTGAGCCTAGGTCTTTGGTAAGAAAATTCTAGCAGTGAACCCTTCGACTGCATTATACTGACGTTTTGGTAAAAAAGTATTTGCGCAATGAACATCACTCGTATCATATTGGAAGCTGATGCAAACCAAGACGATTTCACTTTCAGCTTAACAAATGCAGGCTTGTTTGCCGGCCTCGAAGTTTACTTCGGAATTATAGTCTCCTGTCTGCCAACACTTGGACCACTGCTTGCAAGAGAAAAGTTCAGTCTCTCATCTCGCCAGAAAGCCGCATACAAGTATTCTAATGGTCGCTCCAATAAAGGCACTATAGGGTCGAAGCGTGCGGGGACCGATGACTCTTTCAACGATACAGGATTTGAGCGGCTCGACGATGGGATTCCTCTCGAGCGTTCTGGGAAGGGAGGAGTTGGTCATGCGACACATACAAGCTCAGCGTGGGTTGACCCAGGTAGTGGCTTGGCCTCCAGCGACTCCGTTAACCATATTTCTGCGAATGGAGCCATCAAAGTTCATAATGAGATACGGGTCACTCGTTCAGAGTCGAAAAGGGATGATTGGAGTGCTGTATAAAGGCAGGTTCTTAATATCATGTACATTGTGGTGGTCTTCTCAGGTGAGATTATATTAATGGAGGAAGCTTCGCTAATGTCTCTGTACTAACATGGCTTGGATCAAACTTGTTGAAATTGTACGTATGTAGACGGTATATCATTTTCAGGATTTCAATACTAGTCAAGCTCTGATTAAATGAACGAGGATCTACAAGTTTAATATATATTGTATTATCATCAGCCTCCCGTTTATCTCTTTGATTTTATTTGACTTCGGCATCTACCTGCATTCCCGGCCGTCGGGAAACCTCTCTCCGTGGACCTGTTATTGCACTAAAAGAGCAGGTGATATGCACTGTTTTCTGATTCGCAAGGAAAACAAGGAATCCTTCGGCTTTTATTGGAAACGGCGATACTTCTTTGAAGCCCGTTCCCGGCACAGAATCACGTTATGTCCGCATCTCCCCCACAGAATCGCCCGCGTGTAGAAAAACATGGGCCCTAGAGCTGACTCTAGTTTGCTGACGGAGATATTCACGTACTGGGTGCATGATTATTGCTTACAAGGAGCCAGAAGATGTAAGACTAAATCAATTAACGAGCCGCTATCAGAAAGCTATGGCATTAGCGCAACAATTTCCCACCATGGCTTTCAAGCCGCAATCTATCAATATCCAGGTGCAGATATTTTCTAGGAACATGCCATGGCCATGTGGAATATTGATGGAAAACACGTGTAATCTCGGTTACTGCCGCTGAGCCAATAGAAGATCCTTGTTCATGCTTGATACTAATAAGATATTAAAGCTTTCTTCTTCATTTGTTTACTTCAAAAGGCGGCTCTCCCACGGTCATCCAGAATTCCTACTCAGACCTCAATCCACATACTTCAACTTACGACGATTGACACATTCAACCATTCACAATCTCGTTTTCAGTATGGCTCGTCAACGTATTCTGGCCTTAGGTCTCGTACTTCTACAATGCGCAACAACCTTGGCAGCCAATGGTCTTGTTTGTCGATCATTGCCCGGTGATAGTTCTTGGCCTTCAAAATCTACCTGGGACGCGTTCAACAGTAGTATTGGGGGTAATTTAATTGCTACAATCCCAATTGCCAGTGCTTGTCATGACGATTCCTTTGCGGCTTACGATGCGGCAAAGTGTACCGCCCTCCAAGACGCCTGGGCAGTCACCGAAACCCATTGGTCATACCCCTCGTCTATTATGTCCAATTTCCCAGCCAACGACAGCTGTGATCCTTTCAGCGGAGAGACCGGACGTTGTGTAATTGGAACTTACGTTCAGTATTCTGTCAATGCTAGCTGTGCAGCGGATTTCCAGAAGACGATTGCCTTCGTCACGCAGCACAACATACGATTGGTCATTAAAAATACTGGTCACGACTATTTCGGAAAATCCACGGGCGCCGGAGCTATCGGTATCTGGACACACAACCTGAAAGATATTTCAGTCCTCGATTACAGTTCGTCTGTGTATACAGGAAAGGCAGTGAAGATGGGCGCGGGCATTCAAGCTTTTGAAGCTTTTGATGCTGCAAAAGCTCAAAATCTCCTTGTGGTTGGAGGTACTTGCGAAAGTGTCGGGTTGGCTGGAGGTTATACTCAAGGGGGAGGTCACGGATTGATGTCTTCTAAGTATGGTCTTGGCGCCGACCAAACTTTGGAGTGGGAAGTTGTGACTGGGACAGGAGAGCTATTAATAGCAAACCCCTCCCAAAATTCAGACTTGTACTGGGCATTATCTGGCGGTGGCGGTGGCACATATGGAGTAGTTGTTTCGATGACTGTCAGAGCATACCCGGAGCTAAAAACTGCAGGAGTCAATCTGACGTTCTCTAATGCTGGGATCTCTCAAGACACTTATTACGGGGCGGTTCAAAACTTTATGTCTTTACTTCCAGAATTGGTTGACAACAACGCTTCAACAGTCTGGCTGATGACGAACACATCCTTTTTCCTGTTTCCAACACTTGCGCCTGGATTAGACGTATCACAACTGGACAGCATATTCGCACCATTACTGGCCGAACTAACGAACAGTAGCATTCCATACAGTATGTTCACCCTCATGTTTCACCCTGGCGGTACTGACCTTTTGTTCACAGATTATTTCTCTTCAAATTATGCCACGTTTCAAGACGCGTACGACGCTTTGAACGCCGAGGCAGAGGTTACCGAGTATCAAATTGGTGGTCGGTTAATTTCGCGAGATGTGGTTGAATCGCAGCTAGATGCTCTGGTCGACGCTATCCGGACCATAAACGACGACGGTGCCGTCTTCTCGGGTGTCAGTGTTCAAGTCCACAAGCCAGTCGGATTTCCAGACAATGCCGTCCTTCCTGCTTGGCGTGATGCCATATTTTCGGCAACACTTGGACTGTAAGTTTGAATTTCATGCCATGAACGCAAAGTTATGATTACTAACTAGGCTCTAGTGCATGGGATTTCACCGAATTTGAAGCCAACATTCCTAACCAAGCGATAATGACTGACGTCTTGATTCCACTGCTTGAGAAATTGACACCTGGAGGCGGTGCATACCTCAACGAGGGCAACTTTCAACAGCCTGACTTCCAAGACGTGTTCTATGGCTCAAACTATGGCACCCTTGAGTCGATCAAGGATAAGTACGACCCCAATCAGATATTCTACGCCATCACCGCAGTCGGAAGCGAACGATGGTTGCAGGAAAGTGATGGTAGACTTTGCCCTGTAAATTAAATTAATCATCCGAGATTATGTAGCTACTAGTTAATATCAGAGCTAGTTCACATACGGTTGTTACCCTCTTCAAAGTCGAAGTTGACGCAGCTCAAAAGCAAAATGTAGCCGTTGACGGCAACACGTCACCAACTCCATACGTACCCCTGAGATCTTAACCCGATGCATCGGTAACTCTTTGAGCCATAATAACCCATGCATAAAATCGGTATTGGCTGCTGAACGACGGCAAAGTGAAGGCGCAGAAAACGCCAAGGTGCTGGTGGTGGTTTCGCGAGTGACCTGGAGCGAGCTAGCAGAGTACAAACTCACAAAGAGAGTTCCGTTTGGCTCTTCAGTATATAAGTGGGAAAGTCGCTTTAGCTAATGACTCCACTTTCGGTCTCCTAATTTTGCTAGGGTGCAAGACAGCAAGGAAGTTGTTCCTACGGATGTAAAAAGTGGGCTCGAGTGGCGATATTGGCTTCGGTCTTCTTTTTTTGCATTTCAATATCCAGTGGATTAGCCCAAAAAGGCAGCTCGAATAAATCCGATGACCTACAACGGTGATATCTTTTCGATTTCATTCTATGCAGTACAGAACGCTTCAATAAGATGGGCGAGAGGCACGTGTTTCTCTGAATAGAAGGGGCTCAACTACAGTGATACCGCCTGCCCAGCCTGTTTAATATTTCACTTAAATTTTAACTTGCTTCGAGATGCCCAGCTTACAAATGCATTCTAAGTAGTTGAATCGCTAATTGTTAAGCTCTATTCTATCCTTTTCAATGCGAGAGATGCAGAAAATGTTAAGTGTCTGAAATCTCGTGGCGAATATGAAATCAATCCATTAGTTGGGATTTTCATGCTTTGGATTAGAAATTTAATCAGTAATCGTGTATACTTCTAGTAACCTGAGTATGGCGGGGTAGGAAGGGGATCTCGATCTGGATCTGAATATTTGCTCATCTCGATGGACGTGCATAAGCAATGTTGGTTCAATACGCCGCTTGCTTGCAGCACATAATGCTAGCTTTCTCCAGTACTTTTTGATGCTAGCCAGGATGCATTTTTAACGAGTAGGTGGTACCAACGCAACTGTTAAAAAAATCCACCGGTGCCTAACACGTCGTTATGCTGACAATAAGCCAACAACACGTCACATCAAGCTGAAAGAGAGAGTTGAGCGCGGACCTACTTCCGGTTCGGCCGATTGTAACCCACCCTTCCTCGTTCACCTCTGGTTCGTTAACGCTCACTGCTTGATATGCTGCAGTAGATCAACTCTCCTGGATATCCGCCTCGCATCATGCAGTCGCCATGGAATTGGAGTTAGCATTCTCTCAATTAGCCGGTTGGCACTAACAGTTGTTTTAAAACTTGTCAATTTTTTACCCCCGAATGAGTAGGACATTTCATATCTAAAGAGGAGAATCTCTGAATCGAGCGATCAGTCATCGTTCGTGTTAGTTGGAGCTGTGAGGGGTTCCAACAATTGTGGAACATCCTTACCGTGGTAGTTGGAAGTGCAGAAAATCTACTCATAGGATTTTACGCACCTTCACAAATAGGACAGTAAATTTCATGGAAGATTGCGACGAAGTTGTTTCGTGACACCACAAATTCACAATATCTAATCAAAACTCAACGGCTCTGGTATATAGCAAACTATTTTCTGCCAACTTATATCACCAGTTTCCTATCATAGCATCATCCAGGAAAGCAGAAGTGAAGCTACAGAATGGCCTCGAATATCGTTTACCTTGTAACTGGTGCCAATCGAGGTATACTTAAATCCCGACAAAGTAAGCCGCAAACCTTCTAACAGTTATTCAGGACTTGGACATGGTCTGGTATCGTCCTACCTATCTCGCCCCAACGTGACTGTTGTTGCAACAGTCAGAAATGCAGCAGACTCGGCATTGACAACGCCCCTCACGGCCTTGCCAGTTGGAACCTCAAGCAAACTCATCTTGATCGGACTTGAGAGCACTAAAGACACCGACTACCCTGCTGCCGTTGAAACCCTGGAAAAGACTTATGGAATTACACATATCGATGTTGTCATTGCCAACGCTGGAGTTAACACGGATTTTCTCCCCGTGGCATCTACGCCCATCGATACACTGAAGCGATACATGGAAATTAACGCATATGGCCCTCTGCATCTCTTCCAAACAGTTTTGCCATTGCTGGAGAAAGCTAAGACTCCAAAGATTGTATTCTTAGGAAGCCCAATTGCGTCTTTGTCGAAGCTGGAGAGAACCGCTCTTGTTCCGATGACTCCATACGCATGTAGCAAGGTTGTAGTTCACTGGCTCTCACGCAAGATCCATCTGGAACATGCAAATATCGTTTCCTTCGTTTGTGATCCTGGGTAAGCCTCAATTTGCTTGTTTTTGTTGAGCTCTGTTACTAATATATGTGGCAAACTGAAAGATTCGTGAAAACGGATTTGGGCAACAACTTCGCAAGGACTTTTGGTATGGAGGAAGCTGTGACAACAATTGAGGACAGTACCAAGTTTTTGGTCGAAACAGTAAGCATGTACTTTGGCCTAAGCTACTTAATCATACTTATGACAATTTTAGATCGATGGAGCTACTAAGGAGAACACTTCAGGCCACTTCCCGTCATTGGAAGGGGGGGATTTCGCGTGGTAAATCGGAAGATATTTGAGCTTCGCAGATGGGGAATTTTGATGGAAGTGCAATTATTTTTTCTTCGCAGTGAAGGCTTTGTAGATTATTAGCCTAAGTATTGACTAAGAAACGGCGCGAAGTAGGCCACAGCTGATACATCTAGTCCCCCTTCATTCCTAGCTTGACTGAATTATGAAAATTTATTCTCATGAAATTTGGAATCGCGGCATCATCACGTCAAGTAAATATTCAGAGGTTATCAAATATAAGTCCTCGTATAAGTCCTTGCTGTGATTTACAAGATATACCGCAACACGCCTTTGCAGTTCTGGCTTCCGGATTGTGCTCGGGTTTCTGAATCGGATACCGGTGCATTTGCATATGCGTAACAAGTAAAAACGTACATTAGAATCCTTCAGGATTCTTTGCAGTTAGAAATGATTGGCATTACATACGACGTTGTAACAACGTATTCGTCAACCTAGCTAAAGCGGGGCGCACCTGTAAACAAATTGTCAAGGCTAAATGTCGTGCTATGCGGCTCGACCAGTCACTGCGGCTGCGTCTAGACCCTGGAGCTGCTTTTCTACAGCTCCGAGATCTCGGTCAGAAGTCCACAAGGGTGGGTTCAGTCGTCGGATCTTTCACTTATCGATCAATTTGTACGCGGTGGCTCACTTGGGCTAGTGCCAAGAATTGCCGCAGATCCCAGATGGGCGGCGTTGCTTCCCCTTTCTTCACCTCGCTTAATAATGTCGCACAAGAGGAGCCAAATCCATGATATCGGTATTCATGAAATGTCGACACACACCGTTTCCTGCACTGTTTCTGCACGCATACTGGCACTTGGAAATATGAGCTTCCCTAGTGAATTCAATTCCCCAGGATGTAAGTGGGGCCGTCTCATCTGGATCCCCAGATCGTCCCTGTCCACCCCATCTAGAACTCTCAACGAACTCACGAATTCGTACGAATCGAATTGTTCATTTCGGGATCACGAATCGAATACGAATCGAACTTGACTAGGATTCGATTCGGTTCGTTGAGCTCTACGGGCCGGGGGCCCCATCTATCAAGCTATCACGATAGCCGAGAGATTCCACTTGGTGGTACATAAGTGGGCGCCTCAGGTGCACAACATAGGGCAGTATATACGTAGGACCGTTAATGCAGTATACAAGTTCACTTCAATATCTGCTCAATCTGGAGCCACATGTCAGCACATCCTGCTTGTGCTAAAATATTACAGCTGTATCAAATCTTTATGCAGAGAAAAAGTGCGCATACGATTGCACGTAAGCCCAACTACCTCAGCACCCCCTCCCACTTCCTAAAGGCAACCCACGGTGGCAGGCTGTTTTGCTCGCACGCATAGGGGGAGTTCAGCAAATGAAAGTCTACAAGAATTCAGTAGTGCAAACTTTCTCACTTCCAACTTCATGGGATGTTTTCGGCCCTTTTTTCATCTCAGGTTGGGTATCACTTAAGAAAAGAAAACAAGGTAAACTGCTCATACTGATTGGAAAATTCGGGCGCCTCTCTTAAGTGTAGTGCGTGATAACTTCTTCTCTTTGGAGGATATCAGACGCATAGGATGGCCGCATCGTGTTCAGCTGGCTGAGCGTCACATCATAGCCTGGAATAGGTGATGATATGTCGTTAGCCGCATGGATTACATGCACATTGTTGGCCCACAGTAGCGAAGAAAATTTTGTACAGCCAACGACCGGTAAGCTGATAGTTTTCATGGAAACGTGTAAAAGAGCTTCCTTATTTGTCTCTTGCAGCAAACTTGAAGGATCCTTTGATGAGTTGGCGTTCTAACATGCTCATGTGTCAACCCATGTCTACTGGCGAATCCCATACATCATTGCCTACTTAGGTAGTCGGTACCAGGGAGGCTTGAATGGACCCAAATCTGACATTTGGAAAATGCCATATCTCTTTCCCCTCGCCTCTGGGTCACATAAGTCTCCACTTTTCTTGACGCATACCCGCAGAAAAAATCGTTTGTGATCTCGATGTAACTGTGGAGGGGCAGAGATTATGTAGGTATAGCAAGCGAGGCCAACTACATGCGGAGAGAAAATGGTAGCTGAGGCTTGTGCGAAACGCCCTAATGTATGACAACTGATATATCACGATATGATGAGAAGGACTCCGCTTTACCGATACTCACTCCGTACGTTACTATTTCTGCAGGCCCAAAAAGTTCTGAGGGGTAGAATGGTATTTCCGCTTGACGTATATACCAAAACATGCCACTTTTGCACAATTCTGGGCGCAACATCTCCAAGATCCAAAATCCAACAATCGAGATTCAAGACAAGATGTTTAGCTCTGATGCATCCAACCAGGTAAGGCTTACTGAATCATTTTTGTTGGTAAAACGCAGTTACATCTCGATTTGGGACTGACTCAAAACAGATGAAAGCAGCTAAAGGGGATGCCAAGCCATTCTCATACCATCTATATACAGTCTGGCTCTTTACCCGCAGCGATTTGAAGACCATAGCTATTCCAAGCACGGTTTTTGGATTCATCGGTCTCCTCTCAGGTCCAGTTCTTACAACAAACTCGTCCCCAGTTTTAGTTGGACTTTTGAAACGCTTGCCCGTAATCTTCTTCTGGGTCTGGATCAATCTTTTGCCATTCGACATCGATAACCAACGTCGGCCAGACAGCATAGAAGAAGACCGAGAAAACAAAGGATGGAGACCCCTGCCCTCGGAAAGAATCACACCAGCACAAGCCACCAACCTGATGCTGGTCTTATACGGCGTTGCAGTTTTGTCAAGCTTTATGCTCGGAGGGCTTTGGCAATCTCTCGGCCTTATTGTTCTCGGGTATTGGTACAATGGGTTGGGGGGTGCCGACAGTAACTGCTTTGTCCGCAATTTCATCAACGCTTGTGGATACAGTTGCTTTATATCGGGCGCTCTCCAGGTCGGCTCAGATAACCACATAACATTCTTGTTACCTGTGGCTTATAAGTGGCTGGTTATCATAAGTCTTGTTGTATTTACCACGATTCAAGCGCAAGACATACATGACCAAGTGGGAGACTCTCTACGGAATCGCTGGACGTTTTCTTTGGTATTTGGGGATATGCCTGCTCGATGGACGGTGGCAATTCCGTTGTGGGCTTGGTCGCTGTTATGTCCATTCTTCTGGAGGTTAAGGACAGTTGGTTTTCTCGCTCCTGTTCTGCTGGCTACAGTCATCAACTTGAGATATCTGTTGAAACGGTCTGCGACTGCGGATAAGATGACCTTTCGTATCTACAATATGTGGATAGTTAGTCTGTACACGTTGCCATTGGTTGCAAGATTGGGTAGACTGTAGGAATTGGGTTCACAAAATGTGAACTTCTGAAGACACACTAGACATTTAGAGTAGAGTACTGTTTTGAAATGTAACAAGTCCTTGAAAGCTACTTGTGCCTCGCTTTTTGCGATCACGATATTTGTTCGATCATCTCCAGTTGGATTGATCTTTCAGGGCACACTTGGTCGTGAATGGAGGAGATTCTAAACTGGTAGTTTTTTCCCGTTGTCACACGTGACCCTCCCTGGATCAGCTGATCTGCCTCCTCTGGCTCTCCTTAAGAACTTAAGAATCTAGGACGACATTTGGGGTCTTACGTTTTATTTGCACTCAGGCATAGTTTCGAAAGCAACGAGGCTTTTGAATGGGTATTCTCGAAGTTCTCTCTCAAGTTTCAACCCATAGTAGGTAAAAATGCTCTGAATTGGGGACATTTCTTGCGTCGTTTTGAAGTTCCCATTCTGGCTTCACAACCCAATTGATGTGATTACTTCAGATCAACTTAATCCTAGAAGCCGAAACGGTACCTATCTGCGTGAAAGCACGCACCCCATTTCTACTCTCGACTTCAATTCCGAAATAAAGAAACCCCTCCGCATGGCTAATTTCAAAACTCCCCACCCTCTCAAACACCCCAGCAGATCCTTCTACGGGCTTAAGCACCAGCCCGCGAAAGTAATACCTGTCCTCGGGTGTTGTGATATCACAACTGACAGGAAGTAGGTGCTCATCCGAAGACCCACTCGGCTCTGCGATCTCCAAATCGTCCATATCGAAGAATATCGAATGGTTTGTTGAATTTTGGAATTCGCAATGGCGTGAAGGGCCTCGAATGACACTGAGTGGTACTAATGGGCCTTCCAATGTTATGAAGCCGCTGTAGACTTGGCCGGTTGGATCGAGTTCTGAGTAGGTGGTTTGGGCATCGATTATTGTTATGAAATGAGTTCTGCGAGGGACGGGATTTCCTCTGCTGCCGTATAGAGATACAGGACCATCGATTGATGCCCAGGACCTTGAGTGCCATTCGAGTATTAATATTACTGATGTATGAAGGGGAGAAGAGAAGGAAGGGGTATGAGGGCAGCAAGGAAGAAAGCATTTGCTGTTTGGAAGGTCTATGGGTTGATAGGAACGTGGAGGAATTTTGCAAGACTTACCAAGTAGGTGCACGATATTCCAAACAGCGCCTAGCAGGGTTCAGACAATACCACAAAAGGTTATCTCGCAGACGAGAGCGCCAAAGTCCAGCAAGATACTGGTCCTTAGTATCATCTCGACGCACCCGAGCGAGACCCGACAACGCCGTGAGTTTATCACTCGGCACTGTTAACGAGCATTGGCTATACCTCTCTACAATATTCTCCCAAGAGTCGGCTGACCAGGAATGGGTAGCATAGTCCCCGCCGAGCAGCTGATAATACTTCGGGTATTCGCCATTGACGCAACGGAGTATACACTCGCACTTCTGTGCTTCAGAGCATTCCCAGAATATTTGGTTTTGGGTGAAATGTAATGTTCTTGGAGATAGTAGACGTTCTTGAAGGACCCAGCCGCGGCGATGGAGTGGTGCGTATGTGATTTGTCGAAGCCAGTACGTGTCGTCTGTAATCATGTACTCTTTTTCAACGCCGTCAATGATATCAGAGGTGAAGACTCCAGGTTGGATATCTTCCACGGTACGAAAGCGGAAAAGTCCGCCATGGGGATCCGTAGATGCGGCAGCCTAAGTGATCAGCAAGTAGCTCTTACCAGCCATGAATAGAACTCATAGAAAAAACAGTGGTGAGATTACCCAACCCGAGGGCAAGGATCCAAAAAGGAGAGGTTGTCGAGCATACCGCGATATTGCAAGACGAGTTTCTGTAAACCTCTCCCATCCTAAAAGATTCAGTCGCCCTATTATACACCATTAAGCGATATGGTCATTATAGAGAGGAGTATGACCCACCAGTCTTCTGATGAGTCTTGATAAATACACAGTGAATCAATCCACAAATATCTAATGGAAAAGCGACGTGCAACAGCTATCGCATCTCGGAACGTTAGTGGGAGCTCGCTGATGAGCTTACCCTGGCGGAATCCCTCAAAAGTAGAGTTTAAAAGTTTGAGACTATTGGAAGAGCCCCAGCAGTAACTCAAAGTCATATAGAGCGATGAGCGCAAAGTATCGTTTGATGTTATCTTGAGTTTCCATTTTGTGTCTCCTTCAATACCGATGTCAATTAGCCGAGTTGGATGCCATGTCGGTTCTGACTTTTGCTTGGAGCACTTGTGGCTCCTGTGACAGGAGATGTACCATTGATATGCTTGATCGATACTTTGGATTGATGAGGTGTTTGGTGATAGTTCTGTTGTTGAATATAATTTCCCAGTTTCTATTCATGAGAAGTGAGTCCTCGTCCACATCAAGGAAGGGGAAATGATGGAGCAAAAGTGCATCTCTCTCTGTTAATCTCCATTAATGCCACGAGGGCGCAAGAAAAAATTGAAGTGTCGAAGCATCATGATCAACGCAGAGTAAGAGATATCAAGTTGAGAGTGTTCCAAAGAAATGAGTGCGCATCGGTGTATCTTTCACCACTCCTCATTGACGCTTGCCTTCTTCTAACTTTGAGGGGAACCGATGAATCGTGAAACCGATTGGCCGGTACGAAGGCAATGTCTGGTGGGGGACGAGCGCAGGCCTCGATTACGTAACCCCAACCAAACCTCACCAGATTCTCCTGGGGGTGAGGTTCTTGCTGGGGTAAGCTAGAATAGGGAAGGAGCCTTGCTCTCTTCTTTGAGCTACAAAGGTAGGAAGAGAAAGCCTTCCTGAGAAATGAAGGAGGCTTTCCCTACTGGAGTAGCGCAAAGAAGATAGCAAGGTTTCCTTCAGCGGCCCAGGCCAGTCTTGATTCACCCATCATATCACTACCATCAAACACACAGACTCTAATCCCAAAATCAAAACCAAGAGGAAATCGCAAACCCCCAAAAAGTGAAGATGACCAGGAAAAAGGCCTAACTTAGGAAAGAGAACGACAAGAACTCAACTCACCACGAACATCATACAAAAAAAATACCACACTAACACCCCCCTCCCAAAGCAGCGTAATCCCCGCACAATCCTCATTAACCAACCACATCATCCCATTTCCCAATCCATCCCCTTCCTCTTCCTCACCTCCACCTCCCTCCCCTCCTTCCTCACCACCCTCACCACCATCAACGAGTAACAACCCTCTCTTCACCTCATCAACAGACCTCCACATAAAAAGACAAAAATAACACTGCAGCCTTACAGCAGCTAAGAAACTAACAGCGGTGGGATGGTGGGGTAGCCATATGCCGGGGGTAGGTTGGGGTTTGGTGTGGAGCATAGAAGTGCATGTTGGGCAGAGGATTGTGGATATTGGCATTTCTGTTGTGGATGATGGATTTGTGAGGGATGGTCTTGTTGTGGCTGGTGGTGGAAGTTGAGGATATATGCATGCTTAGTCACATACCTACATCCCATCTCGTTACTCTCGCCACGAAATAATTCTGCAATCTGAAGCAGTTTGCAAGTCGTGAATGTATTTCGTTTCTCCTGTATTCAGCTTGATTAGCTCCGTGAACTTTTGCCTCGCTGCAATGCTGAGATTGAGTGCTTATCTGACGTCAGTGGGGCAGGGGGCGAAAAACAACAACGCCTTCATTCGCCTGCTAACTCCCCCCCCCGTATCTCCTTACCGTATAAACTCGCTCCTCCCAACTTCTCAAACTGCCACACGATTAAGCGAATCAAAGAAATATAAATCCCACCCTAAGAGCTATCATCTCGATACAAGAAATCGACTTCTGTTTTCGCGTTCTTTACTATTTTCACCGCGACTAAAATCAATCGAGCCTTTCTTAAACCCACGAACACAAAATCGATAAAAAGCCGTTTTGGCGCGCGTACTAATAAACAAAGTCTAGAGTAAAAGGCATGATGGTTACACTTGACAGTATAATTTAAATTAAGTCTTAGAAGCGTAAACTTGTAGAGGTACCTAAGGAGACAAGTAAAGTAAATAAGGAAACGATATTACCGTAGATTAAAACATCAAGCCATCGACTAAATATTCGACACCGAAAACTTCTTTGCACCAGCCCCTTCATCATAGTATCACTTGCACCCAAAGAAACCCGAAAGAGAAATCCTGCTCGCTCAACCGGCCACTACCGATA
Source organism: Hymenotorrendiella dingleyae (assembly GCA_003988905.1). Taxonomy (NCBI): domain Eukaryota; kingdom Fungi; phylum Ascomycota; class Leotiomycetes; order Helotiales; family Helotiaceae; genus Hymenotorrendiella; species Hymenotorrendiella dingleyae. Next base: position 32,670 of record QYAP01000356.1, read on the forward strand.
TAACTTACATACCAATTCGAAGTCAGACCCAGGAAAGTACAGCCAGCAGTGATAAGAAATAAGAAATGAGAGAACAACCCCCTAAGAAAAACGAGTCAAGTGAATAGATACGTCAGTCACCAATCAGGCGACGTCGAGGAAACTTCGTCTGCTTGCCTTGCAAGGTCTGATAGCAAGTATATATACAATCTAGAAATATCAATCACCTGGAAACAACCACCCAAGAGGCAGATAAGCAGACAACACCCGGGAAAAACGATGGGAAGATCATGAAGTGAGGCGGCTCGATTCCTCCGAACCAAGCTTCACTCCAACACCAAACCAACACAGACAAACCCAGCTCACCTTGACTCGTTTCAACCCGACAAACACGTAGCGAAATAAATTAAAGGGGGTTTTTATTTCTCAGTCCAGTCCAGTTCAATTCCCATTCACTCCCCCACCCATACACATCTCCCCATCAATTCGTCCATGTATCCCCCGCCATCTACACGCACACAAACAACACCAACAAAAAAAGGAAAAAGGTATCTCGTCCATCACCTCTTCTTTCACCAGAAGCCAGTGAGTGATTTGCGTGCGTGCGTGTAACAGTTGCTTTACACATCGTGCAACCGCCACCAATTCTCCGCCTTGCCATGTTGCAAGCCACCCCCGCCTGTCCGTCTCCATCCATCTCCCAAAGATAGATAAGACCAGGCACAAAACACACAAATAGAGAAGAGAAAAATTACATACACGGTAGAAGTGGGAAAGAAATAATAAAAAATGAAGAGAGAACAAAACAACTCGTTCGTCGAGAAGCAAAATAAAAGGAAATATGCTGACAGAATTTCTTTCGTTTGGTGGTTTTTTGATGGAACAGGATGACAGAAGATCTGGGTACTGTGATGGGTAGGTGGTGTTGGTAGGTTGGCGTAGAGTAGGTGTAGAATTCCAGACATCCATGGGTCATCTACTGACTCCGGTGAAGGTGTCGGCAGCAAAATATAGTACCATCCTGTAGCTTCTCCGTGGTGCTTTCTTACTTTCCCCCCAGTATGCACTCTCCCCTCGGCTCGGCGACCCTGGTAGGCCAATTTACATTATCACACACTTCCCACAGCAGCCTGCACCGCCTTCCTCTCCATCACCAACCTCTAGCTTTCCGATTTGTCCATTACCACCGGAGCCGCCTGATCCACCTGCTGTGTAACCAGCCATCTCTTTGTTGTATCGTCGGATCTCGCGAACAATATCGTAGAATGCATTGTCAACATTGGTGCGGGACTTGGCCGATGTCTCGATGAATTTGCAACCGAACGATCGAGCTAGCGCCTCTCCCTCTGTGATGACGATCGCAAATTAGCTACCCGCCCAACCAAAAGCACAACCATAACGCGCGCATCGCGACCTAACTTACCTTGCTTGGAGACTTGTCTCTCGCCCTCTAAATCGCACTTGTTGCCTACGACAATAATTGGGAAATAGTCCTTGTCCTTGACTCGAAGAATCTGTTGCTGAAACGTCATGATTTCCTCGAAGCTCTGTCTGCTCGTGATGCTATACACCAATAAAAACCCTTCACCGGTTCGCATATACTGTTCTCTCATGGCCGAGTATTCTTCTTGGCCCGCGGTATCGAGGACATCTAGAAGCGCAACCTCTTCATCGATAACGCATTGCTTGCGGTAGGAATCTACCGAGGGCGGTGGGTTAGCAAGGTTTCCACGGCATCGCTAGCGGGAGCGCAGCGCAAAAGGGAGGAACGCATACCTTCAATTGTAGGATCATATTCATCCACGAAATGGCTCTGGATCAACTGGATGGTCAAACACGACTTTCCGACACCACCACCGCCTACAACAACGAGCTTGTACTCTCTCAAAAACTGTGCGGTGAAGTCATGTCGTCAGCAATTGATCCTGCAGTTCGCCGCCCGCCGTTCTGGGACCGTCGGTCAACATACCTTCGAGGCCATCTTTGCGTGTGTATGGGGAATTAATCAGTTGTTCATCAACTGGCTGACCAGGTTGGTCGTTCGGCTCGTCAAAGCGTGAAACGGCGATCTGCTGAGGAGCTTTGCGATGTTTATCTCTCCGCAAATTGAAAGACTTGGGAGGAAACGGCGGTCGGTCAAGGGTTGTCGGGTGGTGTGCGGGTTGATTAAGGACGATGAGACGACTCGACGCTATCAATGGACGGTTCGGTGGTGGTTTTGAGGGTATTTGGGGATGATATGGTGTGGTGTTGAAGAGTCGAAGATTGTTCGTCCAGGTTTAGTCGTTGATGGTCGGTGCTCGGAGCGCAAAGTGGTAGCGTGGGTGGTTGTATGGGTTGTATGGAGCCGGCTATGCGCTAACGACTCTGCCTGTGGCGAGCGAATGAATAATTCGCAGCCAAAAAAGCCAATTCTTTCTGCTTTCTACCGTACCGTGGGCGCGCCGAGGAGACACAGCCTTGAGCGCCTGCATCAATATCTCGTTTCATCTGCTGGATGGTTTATTTCTATCGAGCCGTGCTGCAGTGGCCATGATTCATTGCCATCACCTTGCGGCACTAGAGTAGGTACACTCGAGGTTATCGCAGCATCCTCGCAGCATCCTCACCTCACTCACCTCTCGCCTACAGTACTCACCTCACCACTATCACCTCCCCCCCYCCCCCCAACACTTCCCTCCACCGCCAAATAATAATATCACAGATATTACCGCAGGGGCAGCACCACGAGTCTACGACACCCACCCAATACCATCCTCTCTTTGTTCGCAGGGTGCCATACTCGCTATCTCCATGACGAGTACCGGTAGGGTGCAAGGCACGCGTTCCACGCTTTCTATGCATATTCTTCTGGCCTTCAAATCTTTCTTCACTATGCCGATAGTCTAGAGTATCTCTTCACCTTCCCCTTCCTCACCTCCTCCAGGGCTCACTTCAATATCTCCTCCACCTTCTGCTTCGACCTCCCGTGATTCCCACCTATTTCATCCACTCATCCTCCATCCTGCGCCCACTGTTGTTCTCGGAGCGTAGCGCACACGCACCGGTGGATCGGCTGCCACATGGGCAGCGTGGAGAACAGTGCAGAGGGCGAAAAGGAGGAGAGTACGGACTCCGCACCGCATTTCCCCTTTCAGCGCCGGTTTTTGCAGCCATCAAATCAAAGCAGCACCGCCGTCAACTCGTCGAGGAAACCGAGAGACACGCACGCCAAGCAACAAAAGCCGCATCATAGAGAAACTTCTCTCTGCCGTTGAAATAAAGACGAAGATGCGTTTCAGAGCAGGCAATCTTAAAGCGCGTCTTATTCATGCCCGCCGGGATCAAGCCTCAAGCTTTTCATCTCCTCCGCACAATAATCCTCCTGCCGAGCGAGGCCCGCCTATGAGGAAGATTAGGCTCAAGGCTGGTAGGCTAGGTTACCGGTAGCTAATTCCGAATTTCACATGTACCGCGACGCACCGCCCCCAGAAAAAGAAAAGAGGCGTATCACACCCGTCATCAGGAACAATCATCACCAAATGTTGTACCTCGACAGAAAACGGCCTGGCAGTTGACAAACGAGAAACTTCATGGACGCGAATTCGGAAATCCCATGGAATTTTCTTTCCTTTTGGCCAGCCGAGAGTACAAATCAACCCACAACGTCCGAAGCTTTCGTCAACCCCAGCCAGTTTCAACACAATTTCGGGCAGACCAATGAGTTTCAACGCAAATCTAAACACGAACAGGATCAGCTGGGAGAAGTCGAAAAGAATGTTCCTTTCTCCTTCTCAGTTAGAACAAAGATGCATCCTCACTTGATTTGGATTCACGATGCAACGCTTCTAGAAAGATTAATTTCCGATGGGTGTCACATTGCACGGTGTGGCCGATCATTTCTTCCGAACGCTCGAATCTCTCTATTCTGAGTATGCAAAATGCTGAAGGCATACCATCGTTGCTCGCATCAAATCTCTATGATAGGGCTCTCCTGCTGTAGATGCATAAACATGTGGCTCTTCCAGGCTGTCCATGAATTCTCTGGGGAAGCGAGAAAGCTTACGAACTGGTGCGGGAAGGCGCAGTCTTAGGGCATGTCTGCCATGTGCGAAGCTATTGAACACACGTAAGTCTTACATCACCATTCTAGAAGGAGTTTAACGGTTAGTTAAATCCAAGATGTCTGGTTGCGCCACCACCAGGACAGGAATGGGATTTGGAAGTGAAGATCTGGCAGCAAATGACTTTGGCAGAAAACCCTTGCGAGACCTCTAACAGTTGCATAGTTGTCGTCGAACGAAGCGGGTGATTCTCAGTTGCCGGGAACAACGCATTAAATTGCTGGCCCAGACAGCACAAAAGATGGCTCACGCGGCGACATTGGCCGAATTCTTATTCAAAGATTGGGTAGATTTCCGTTCAAAATTTGTCCAACGCAATCTAAGACCTAAAAGCATGTCAGCGGGGTTTCACAGACGGAATGGCTTCAGCTGGGTAGGATATCGAACTCTTTCGTTTTCACCTCTTCGTCGTCTTCTCCTTCGGCGTTGACCCTTTTACCCTCCACACTCTTTTCCACTTCCGCCACCAGAGTTTCCATATACTCTTTATCTCTAAAGAAGTGTTAGCAGCTTCACCCTCCGGAGGTCAATCCAGTATCATACCTTCCCACCAAAGTTACAGTATTATGTTTCTTGCCCCATCTAGGATAGCTTCCAACCTTGACTCCCTTTGGCTCGACCTTCTCGGCCAGTTCAGTCAAGTACGGAGCAACAGCACTCTCGGGCAAAGGTGTAGATATCAAAATTCGATATATTCCCTTTCCTTCAGGATCCGTCAACCTTGGAAGCAAGTATGGCTTCATACCGTCTAATAACCTCACAAAAAGTCGCGGAACTCCGGGCAGTATATGTACGTTTCCATTAATACAAGCAACTGGCACCCAGAGATCTTCTTGTGGAAATAGAACCTGGTTTTCCAGATCTCGAGATGTATCTGTAGGCAATTCTATCATTCGAAGTTTTGCCTTACGTTCAGGGGAATCGACGTCCCAAGAGAAATTGGGTTGGTTTGGGTGGGGTTTCGACAGCGCCTTCATTTTCTTGTAGGCTTCCTCGTGAAGTTTTAGGGGGAGATTGAACGCTTTCGCTATGCTTTGGTAGGTGATATCATCGTGACTGGAACACATCAGCATGGCTCGGAATATGGCCCGCAGACTTATTACGTCGGACCTATGCCTCCACTGGTTACTATAAAATCATAGTTGTTGCTCATTCGCTTGACGGCTTCAATGATTTCTCCCTCATCGTCGGCAATAACCTCGATTCGCTTTAGATTCTATGTTCTTGTCAATTGTCTGTCCCTCGACTTAAAATGGGACGCCTACAATGCCTAACCCAAAGCAAAACTTGGCCATATAGGCGGAATTTGTCTGCAAAGTCCTTTAGCACTTCCTCGCATATGCATGATCGGAGCCGTCCTACATCAACCGTCTTCAACCAGCACAAAGTTAGCCATTGACCTCTCCTCCATTTGTAGCTTTGATCAAACATACCTTTCCACCCAAAACCTCATCCCCAATAATCAAACACGCAGCGGTATGTATGGTCCTGGCATTTCGCTCGTCGGCAGTCGCAGAAGATGGTGATGTCATGATTCGATTTGCGGAATTCGAAATGGGCGCGGCGGACGTATGGGCGTAGTTGGGGAGAGGACGGGAGAGATGTCTTGCTATCTGCGAAAGCCGTGAGAACATGGAGGGAATACGTGCTTATGCTCAGAGATGGAGGGGTGATGGTATGTGGTCTTTGTCAGTGAGGCTGTGTGAGCAGGCTTTGGTGGGGTAGTGAACTTTGTATGGACGATAGAGGTTGAGGGGGAACGGTGCCTGCATGGGATGGGATGATGGAAACGCGTCCCAGCCAGCGGAAGCTACGGAATCTTCCTAATCTTCCTTTTCCTGGGAAAAAGTACCAGGAGATGTCGTGTTCCATCTGATATAAAGCTGCCCCCTCCCCTTCTAGCTTCTCCGTGCTCTCTCGCCTATTTACTACTGCTCTGCCACGTCTGCATGCCCTTCAACCCTTCAACCCTTCGTCTCGAAAGCCCATTGAAAGCCCCGCGCTTTGAGCCCCCCAAAATGCCCAGAACACGGCCACGTGACAGCCTCCTCCAACTGGCACCGCCTGGGGCAGGCCCGAGAGGCTCTTGAGAATTCATCGCCAGATATCCTCCGGATTACTACTCTAGCGACTCCAGCAATTGGTAAGCCTTACTCGAGCAGTTTCCTGAGCGGACCGCCGGTGCAAAGCTAGGCCAACCGTTAACATGAGTTTCGACCACATGTTTTCTCCAAAGAGCCTCTGCAGCTGTCCACCCAGTGAAGGGCTTCGGTTCGGCATGTTCGGAGTCGCAACAAAGCCGACCACGAGGCAAGCTTATCAAATCAGCGAGAAATCAGCTACACCAGCTTCATAACTGCTCTACCTCTCACGCTTTTGCCGGTAGCATTCGCCTTACTTCACTGCGACCGTCTATTGCGCGACGACGAGTAATGCTAGTACACCAGCACACCAGCTCGAGACCACTTCTTCCTCAGCTCTTGGTGACTAAGAAGCAGATCTACGCACCAAATGCAGACCGCTCTCGGATGACGTTGAACACCGCGCCGCAGAACACCAATAATCTCCTCCATACCCCTTGTACTTACTTACTGTACATATTCGAATAACCTCCTTCGCCTCCCTCTTGGACTTCCAAACATCCATTACTCACACCGCATCCCCCGCCGTCATGTCAACCGCTGGCCCCGCTCATAGAGTTCAGAGCGCGGTTGAAGAATTTGGATATCCTCGCGGGCACCTCGGCCACTTAAGCACCGAAGAAGCTGCGACTTTCCAGAATTTCAAAGAACTGTGCGCTGAGAGAGGCTACTACACGCCAGCCAAGGAAGGAGAATCAAATGCATCGCACGATGACCCAACATTGCTGTATGTTTTGTTTACTATCGGGAAGCTATTCCATCCAACTAACCGTTCCCTAGTCGCTTTCTCCGAGCTCGTCGCTTTGTGGTTGAGGAGGCCTTTAAACAGTTCAAGGACACCGAAGATTGGCGCAAGGCAAATCAGATTGATCAGCTATACGAAACCATAGATCTGGAACATTACGAGGAGACTCGCAGACTGGTAGGCACGTCGAAGCCCTTCTTCCCCAACCCATCCTTACTTTTACCCAGTACCCACAATGGACAGGCCGGCGAGATCGCAGAGGGATTCCCGTATATGTCTTCGAAGTAAAACACTTGAATGCGAAGACCATGTCCGCATACGAAAAATCTGCCTCAAAAACTGAATCCAAAGCTGTGACGGACGGCAAGATTTCCCCTAAAATGATGCGACTTTTTGCCCTCTACGAGAATCTCATTCGCTTCACCATGCCTCTATGTACCGCTCTTACCGATCGAGAACACCCCGAAACACCCATCACTCAGAGTAACAACATCGTGGATATTTCTGGGGTTGGGTTAAAGCAATTTTGGAATTTGAGAACCCACATGCAGGACGCGAGTACATTAGCTACAGCACATTACCCGGAGACTCTTGATAGAATTTTTGTAGGTGCCATCTGTGAAGATTTTGAGATGTGTACTAATGTGAGGTAGATTATCGGTGCACCTGCATTTTTTCCAACGGTATGGGGCTGGATTAAAAAGTGGTTTGACCCAATAACGACATCCAAAATCTTCATCCTCGGACATAATGAAGTTAAGAAGACCCTCGAATCGTTCATAGACCCTAAGAACATCCCCAAGAAATACGGTGGGGAGCTGGAATTCAAGTTTGGTGATCACCCTGTCCTAGATCCCCGTTTGGAGGAAATCTTGAAGTGGGAAGGCGATAGAAAAGATTTTCCAGAAGGGCCTATTTATTGGGTGGATAAGGCGACGGGTGGGAAGCAGATCACGGCTGTGGCTGTAGGGTCTCTTGAAGGGGGTGCGGCAAGGAAAGAGGAGATTTGCGTGGCTACGAAGAAGGCTCCGGCGCCAAGCGCCGAGATGCAAAACGGTCATGCTCAAACATTGTTAAATCCAGAGCTTCTTACAGCACCTACAGAAGTCGACCTCCCTGCTACCGCTGCAGTAGAAACCAAGTCGGAAGTTGCGGCTGGAGAAACTCCAGCTATTACTTCAATACCACAAGTCGAGGTGGCTAGGAGTGAGGTTCCAGTCGTTGAAGCTACCACTACACCACATGTTAACGGCACTTTACTTGCTCCGAACGCTTCGATAATACAAATTGAAGCTGCAGCACCTGAAGCGGAAACTACGACTGAGGACGCTACACGTCCTGAAGCCCCTAAATTTGTCACAGCTCAAGAAGAACTTCCAACAGTGAAGGATCTAGAGATTAATGAGAAGACAACATCACCCGGGACAGAACCGACAGCAGAAGTGGCAATTCCTGCGACTGGCGATACCACGAAGACATCATGATAATCATTGCGAACAGAAAGACAGAATTTTTGTTGTTGCTGGGGCTTATTGGGGGTTTATTGAATTGAAGCGATTGATGTTGGTAGTTGAGAGTTTAGCGTTGCAGCGTTGCAGAGTGGAGAGTAGCATCTTTTACATGCATGGGGTTGGTGAGCGTTTGGGTTTAGTCAAGACTAGATATAACTGACCACTCTGTTGGCAGAGTTGAATTCTTAACAAGTACACATCCTTTTTCCTTGCCTTGCCTTTCGTCTCATGATAACTGGTAGCGCTAGTAGCATTTTGTTTTGGGATCTGATAACGGGGGGGGTTTTTTTTTGAAGGGAAGGGGTTGGTTTAGCATCTGAGTGTGGAAGCGAGCAGTGCTAGCAGAAATTTCATCTTGGAGTATTGTTTTCTCTTTCTTTCTTTCTTGGTAAAGGTAATCTTACCTCTTTCTAGGCTCTAACGAACATGCCTTTTTGATTTCCTACTACTACTACAATAGCACTCCCCCGGCCTTTTTCTTTCTTTTCTTGGAATCGTATTTGGCAAGTACCTCTTGTTTTTTGGTCTTTCGCGATTACGAGTATAGTTTGAGGGGAAGGGGGGTGGGAAGGGGGGCAGTGGTGGTGGAGTTCTTTTTCACGGGATTTGGAGGGAGGGTGGGAGTTGTTTTGTTGTTGTGTTGGGGTTTGTGGGGTTGGGTTTGGTTTGTAAGGAAGTGATGATGAGAGGTGATGACGGAGATGAGAGATTGGGAGGAAGGGGGGTAAGAAAAGAGGGGCGATGAATATGGAAGGGGGAGGGGGTAGGAGGTAGGAGAGGTATGTTTTGTTTATATGAGTAAATTTTTATGTATAGGGGCTATTTTTTTGCGCCAGTGCCTTTGAGAGTAGCAAGGAGGGGTGGTGGGGAGGGTTAGGAGTGGTTGAGAAGCCTGGAAAGTGCGATAGTTAAGTTTGATTTCTTTCGGTTCTTGGTTGTTGCCAATAATTTATTTATTTATTTATTTACTCTATTTAACGTCAGACGGAGACCAGATTTTTCACTGGTTCCTAAAAGTCCCAAATTGGGCACATGACGCCAGGG
>QYAP01000357.1:0-74522 GCA_003988905.1 Hymenotorrendiella dingleyae
CATATAAGCCTACTCTAGCTAGCCACACTCAATACTACACTCTTTCCGCCTCTTTCTGGTCCCCTCATTATGATCATGACCACCTATTCCCAACAGTTTCTTTCTTTTCTTATTTAATAAAATAGGGGGTATTATAAGGTTCATTTATTCTGGTAGAGATAGTATAAGGCTAAGGCGTAAATGGTTAATATGAAAAGAATAGTATATTAATTAGAGTTTATAAGATAGGTTTAATCTATAAGATATAAGGTTAATTATTTTAGAAATAAAAAATAGTCTAATATAAGGGCTATTAAACTTTAGTATAAATCGAAAAGAGTTAATATTCTTAGTATTTAATATAATCTAATCTTCTACCTTATATATAAGTGCCGGGTTTCTATTAATATTTATAAAATACTTTTAATCTCGTTATATAATATATCGGAAATTTCTTTTATTTTTCAATTATTAATAATTATTTATCTTAATTATTCTAAATAAAGCTTATATATTAATATAAATATATTTCTATAATTTTATTAATTATTTCTATTTAATTATCTATTTTTAAATAATATATTATAAAAAGTAAAATTAATATATATAATTAGTAATAAATAACTCTTTATAAATAAGAAATAAATAATAAATTTCGGTTTAAAATTATAAAGTTCGGAAAGTTATATAATTTTTAAATATTATATAAAAAAAGTTTCATTAAATTTAAAATTATTATAATAGAATTATAGGAAATATAATAATAATCCTTAATAAAATAATTAACTATTATTATAATAATATTAAAACTATTTTTAAATATTTTAATTAATCTAATAAAATTAATAGAAATATTCTTCTATTATTATAAAAATATAAAAAGAGGTTTAAAAGCCCTTTAATAATATAATTATAAGAGTTTATTATATACATAATTATAATATACTTTGTATAGCCGGTACACCTACTTGGACTGCTTCAGTTCTCATTCTACTTCTTAGGAAGTCCCGCCCCTGTAATGCTTTCCACTTCGGGGTTAGCTTCTACCATTTTGTTAATTCCTAAAGTCCAGGGTTAAAACTAGCTCCCCTGGCGTCATGTGCCCAATTTGGGACTTTTTAGGAACCAGTGAAAAATCTGGTCTCCGTCTGACGTTAAATAGAGTAAATAAATAAATAAAAAATATAATATACTTTAATAAACTTCAATATATTAAAATAAAATTTAAACTAAAAATAAATTTATAATGTAAATTTATATATTTTATTCTTCTTTAAATTTTATTTTTAAAAGAATCATAAACTAATTAAAATAAATAAACTCTTAATTCATTATTAAGAATATAAATTTTACTCTAAAAATAAAAATGATCATTTCTAATCTTATATTCTAAAAACGAAATCTCTTTAAAATAAAATATCCCATTTATATATATTATTTCCTTTTTAATTTTTAACTATTATTTATTTATTTAATAACCTTTATTAAATAATTTAATAATCTTATAATTAAATAAAATCAAATCTAATTCTATTTTATTAAATATAATTAAATATAAATAAAATTCTTAATTAAAATTAAACTTTTAAAATAATTCTTTTAAATCGAAATTAAGTTTAATTTTCTCGTATAACGTAAAATCAATATTATATAATTTAAAAAAAATTTAACTCTAATATATAATTCATAAATCAAAATCATTAAAAGGTAAATCTTAAGATTAATATATAAAAGAATCTAATTTAATATTTTTCTTATTTAATATAAAGTATATAATAAAATTGAATTTTAAAAGAAATTCACTTTATCTAATTTAATAATAAAAAAGTTATTTTATAATCATAAAATATTCTAAATTAATATAATTAATAATTATTATAATTAATAAATTAAAGCCTTATAATTCTATATACTAAATCTCGAAGGTATATATTATAATAAATAATTTTTTATTATAAATTTCATAATTATATTTAATAGGATTATATTTCTATAATAGATAAATTATAAGATATAATATACTATTATATTATTAAGATAATATTATATATAATATAAAATTGAATATATTATATTCTAAAATTATTTCTTTAATAGAATTAAAATATTATAATATAAATATAAATATAAAAACTACTTTTAATTTTCGAAATAATTTCTTATAATATTTATTTTAAGTAAAAATAATATTCTTTTTAATAAAGTAAATTAAAGGCTTTATAATATAAAAAAACCTTTTAATAAAATATTAATAAAAATTAAAAAAAATTAAAGAATCCTTAAATATCCTTAATATTAAAAAGAAATAATTAATCTTAAATATATTAAATCTTTTTAAGATCTATTTTAATTTTATTGATAAATATAATTATACTGAAATATTTAACTTTAATAATTTCAAATTTATATTTTTAATATTTAATTATAAGCTAATTACTTATAAAATTATAAAAACTTTAAAAATATATATCTTATATTTATTAAAATCGATAAAAAAAATAAGAATATTATCGAAATAAATTATATAAAAACTATTTAAATATTCCCGTAATATTTTATTAATATATATTTAAAATATAATTAATATATTAAATAAATCGAAAAATATAATAAATGATTCCAATAGATTATATTAGATTATAAAAACTATTATCTATTTATTTTCCTTTTTAATTTTAATATAATTAAAAGTTATAATAATATTTAATTTTATAAAAATTATAACTTTATTTAATTTAAAGAGAATCTCTTTAATAAAAAAAAAAGAATATTTATTTTTAATGATAATAGTATTAAAACCTTTATAATCTATATAAAATTATAATCTATTATTAAATTTCTTTATAAAAAGTATTAATAAAACTATAAATAAAATATTATTATATATATAATTTATATCTAATTATTCTTTTAAATATTTATAAAATACTTTTAATTCTTTAATAAATATATTATATAAAGGGTTAAAAAGTAATATAATATTAGATTAGATTTTAATTTTATAGTTATAATTTTGATAAAGAAATAATTTCTTTGTTTTTTTTTAATTAAAAAAAGATAAGAATTTATAATAATAATTAAATAATTTAATAATTAGATCCATAAAAATTATAAGTTTTAAAGCTTTCTTAATATCCTTAAAAGAAGCTCTTATAAGATAAAGAATAATAATTATTTTTTAAAATATAAATATAATAAAAAGTAATATTAATATAAATAAGGGGTTTATATTAAGTATAAAATCTGATATTATTTCGGTATAAAATTTATGGAATTTCTTTTAAAATAAATCGAGTTTAAAAAAAACTTCTTTTATATATATAGAATTAATATATAAGTTTATTATAAAAACTAAATCTATTAAATCTATTCTCTATTTTATAAATAATTTATTTATTTTAAATAATAAATAAAAAAAGGCTTTAATCTTTTTTTTTAAAGTAAATTAATAAAACTTAATAATATTAAAGCGATAAGGAGTTAGAATTCTCGTTTTAATTCTCGATTTAAATATAGAAATAAAATTTAATATAAGGTTAGAATATAGATTAAGAATATTTAAAATATATATTTTAAAGCAATTTTTTAAAAGATAATTATTCTTATAGAATTTAGAATTAAATATAATAATATTATTCGATTATTTATAACTAATATTATATTTATTAAACTAAGATTTATTTATAATTAAATCATAACCTCTAAATTTAATAAGGTAAAAGATTATTTTTCTATTTATATAACCCTTAATATTATAATTAAAGATTATATAATAAGTGCTATTTTCTAAAAAAAAGGATGATTTATTAATAATTTATAATTAATAGGGTTAAAAGAATAATAATAGAATGAAATTATATATATATATAAAATATTTATTAATAAACCTTAAAATAATAGCTTTAAAATTAATTATAAACTTAGAAATAATAATCTTTCTATTAATAATATTATTAAATAATATATAAAATAACTCTAAATATAAATTATAAATCCGAAAAGAAGATATTATTAATTATTTCTTTTTTTTTAAGGCTTTTAAAAGCAATTTAATTCGAAGGATTAGTTTTTCCTATTAATTTAGTTTTATAAATAATGAATTTAGAGTAAAAGTAATTAATCTTATATTTATTAGAATTATAATAAGTATAAAAGCTATATATAAGATTAAAAGCCTTTTTAATAGTTTATTTCTTATTATTTATAATTTGATAATTATTATTAATATTATTTTAAGTTTAAAATTTTTTTTTTTAATAATTTAGGTTATATCTAAAATTAATTTAATAATATCTAAAACTATCGGATCTTTAATATTAATAAGTATAAAAGATATAATATTAAAAGTATAATCCGCTCTATTATTTAAATTTATAGAATTACTTTTCTTAGTATTATTTTAGATATAATTCTGATTATATAATATAAAATTTATATTATTAATTCTTTTAACCTAATCGATATAATCGTAATATTCGATAAATAATAGTTTATATATAAAGTAAAGGTACTTTTTAATTAATATATTAAGTAAAATATTAAATTAGGCAATAATATTTTTATTATTAAATTTAATTCGAAAAGTGAAAATTATGAAATTAAGTAAGAAATTTATAAGAGATATAATATTTTATTTTAGAGTAATAAACTTCTTTTATATTATAGATTTCTTTATAATATTTTTAAAAGTCGACTTTAAAATAATAATAATAATATTTATTCCGGAAAATATAAAAATATTAAATTTAATAATTCTATTATTAATTTATTTTTTAGTTTTATCTTTGATATATAAGATTAGATAATCTATTTTTTGATTAATAATAATATATTAATCCTTATTCATTTTAAATTTAAATTATAATCCCTTAAAGAAGATATTAAAAAAGGTAGAATTATTCTTAATAAATATAATCGGGTTTAAATATTTTATAAAATGTAAAGATATAATAAATATAAATATAATCGATATAATAATAGAAGGAAAGTTAATTAAAATAATAATTTAGATTATAATTTAAGTATTCGTAAATAAGGTTTATAATTATATAATTTTAATTCGAAGGTTATTTAACTTAGAATCTTAAATATTAAGTATTAATTTCGTATTTTTGAAGTTATTATTAAAAGTATTGATTTTAATAATAAATAATATTAAATTATCGTAGAGGCGTTAAGGTTAGCCTAGGAGTATATTTAATAGATTATTAATATCTCTAATAAAGGCTAATATAAAGAAGCTATTAATATTAAAAGGATTTTATATTATAATAAGTAATTGAAATTAAGGTGCGATTAATTAAAGGTTAATATTATTAGTTTATTCGTTCTCGAATAAAGCATTTATTATAATTATATAAATAGGTATAAAGAGTTAAAATAAATATAAAAAGGTAAAAAAAAGAATAAAAAAGCGTAATTAATCCCTAAATAAGGAATTCGATAAGTTTATAGTATTAATTTTATATGTTGAAAATTTCGAAAATTAAGCGAGATGGTAATGAAATTTGTTTGTTATAAGACGATGAGGTCGATCTATATGGTAAAAATTCGTGAAAATTTAATAATATATACGCGGGTAATAGAGGAGGTATATAAAGGTGTTATCGATCCTAAAGAGGGAATTATGGGGTGGTAAGATAGGTTTTAAGGCGTGGGTAAGGCGTAGGTAAGGCATGGAAAATCTTTTTTTGCAGTGTAAATCGCAAAAATAGGGCGATGAGGTCGAATTCTATAGTAAAAAGTTGCGAAAAACGGGTAGGGAATGCTATGATTGATTTGTAGGTATTTTGCAGCTAATATATGAGGGTCCAGGGCACGACAAGGTCAAATGCTAGGATTATTGTAAATTAGCTACGAGTCTAGAAACGGTTCCTAAGCGAGGAGTGTAGATATCTATGGTACGCACGGACCATCCATTCCATTCCCTCACACCAAGCCCGCAAATAACACGACTCCTCAAAAGCCCAACACCGCAACCCTCCTTAATGCAATAATCACACTATGAAGCAAAAGCGTACTGCAAAAAGTACTGGCGGAAGCATGAACGAAGATAGTCAAAAGGAAAACCTCGTGATTATTAAGAAAGTTCAGGAGCGGATGGTGAAAGGAAGACGCAGTTCTGGTGTGAATAGTGGTAGTGATAAGAATAGTAGTGGTGGAAAGGGAAGAAAAGAAGAGGGAGAGGAGGTAGGAAGGAGACTATATATAATATACACCTGGGACTGGTCCTTGCCCGCGACATTGATATCTCAGTAAGTACTTTTGTAATTGACAGGGGCGATTGTAAAGGTTGGGAGTGGTCATTAAGGTCTGTTGAATCTCTTGAAGGTGAGGTACAGATCTGACTCTGTACTATTCGTTACTGTGGTTAAGCGAGTTTCCCTAAGTGTGCGTAGAAAATAAGCCATATCTTGAATGAAGATTATATGAGATGAATATCATTATAATATGAGCTATATTCCAACTGCCCTTTTATTCTCTCTGTAAGGCTCATTCCTTTTCAACGCCTTGCCACCCACCTAGCCCTCGCCCGCAGACAAACCTTAACCCAAGTAGTGAATAACACACAGCGCATATCTGCCATTACGACCTCACCCACTTCACTTCACATCCCATTTCATACACCTCATCTATCCCCATTCTAACCAACATCAACTCCCTTCCCCTTATCTACCATCTCATAAAAAACGCCAAACTTTCTCACCTTCCTCCAGCCCGAAACCCCCCAGAAACCGGCAAATTTTGCCCCCTTCGGAGCCTCCAAAACTTGATCCGGTTTCGGAGTTCCGCCAATATCTGCTCTACCAACATTGGTGCTGACACTGGTCGTGAGCGTGTTTTTAGTGAGATCAAAATTGTCGTGTACTATTTCCCGTTTTGGCTTTGCGAATCTACCTGCGTCAAGATAGAAGTCGATGTGGGGGGTTGAAGGGTCGACGGGACGGTAAGAAATTAGAAGATCGTGAGGATGGCGCGCTGGATACAAGGATGGAATTGGGGCAGATTGGAGAGGTGGGTGGACACCGCACTTTTGAGTTGTGAGTGATGCTGTATTTGATTCAGGGGAGGGGGGTCGAGAAGGTAAAAGGAATATGGATTCGTACAGTGATACTGTGAAGTCCAGCCATAGTATATCTCGTCTGTACGTGTCTCATATCCAAGGCAGATTGAAAAACGATGTGTTGAATATCCATTTTAACATTTTCCATCATCCGACCCAACCGATGCACCGCCCCCGAAGCATATCGGAATTCAATCGCAGCGATAAAAATCTTGTCCTCCCAGCATGGACGGCGTGGCGAGGTGGCAATGTCCATAGAAACCAGCCGGTCGAGATTACCTTCTTGGTCGATATTTTCCCAAAGAATCTTTTCTGGCACGCTCCATGAGCTCGTTATCTTTGGATGGAAGAGATTGCTGTCGTAGGGGGGTGTGGTGTGGACTCGGAGAATGTCCCAATCGTACGTGAAATCCCAAGAAAGCGCTTGCTGCACAGTTTAGAAGATTAATGTCTCTTTTGGATTGAAAAAGTCAAAAGGCTGGGGGATAGAGATAACTCACTAGCTTTTCAATCCGGTTGGAATGGTAATTGACTTGCACAAGACGTCTCTGTCCGTTGTTGTTATTACAAGGAAGACAAGGTAAAGGGTAATCCCAGGTCCCAAAACTCATCGTACGAAAGGCCGATGTTGATATCAAAATGCCGGCCACCAGAACGACTTCGCCAAGAAGTGGTTGGTCAGTTCCGCTGTCTTTCTTTGGCGTATTGAGACAGAATGAGATATGCGTGATCAGCTCGCCATTATTAAGCTCAGCAACGCCGCATTCTCCCATCCATTGCCCTAGAATCTGAGGCCGAGTCGAAGTATGATATTCTATCCACAGACCCGAAATATACGAGTTTCGGCGAGATCGGCCATTTTGGCCCCAGGATATTCGTATGCGCGAAATTTCCGATAATGATGCATAGCTGTGATTGAAATTTAGTTTACGGCCAGAGATATACCACTCAAAATTGTGGTTATCTGGGCGGATGGTGATACTCTTCGGTACATCAAGACGCAGAAGTGGTAGTTCTCCCAAGTTTCTGTCCACGGCGCTGAAATATGGAAACGAATATGACTGCAGCTGTGATATATTCAGCGAATTGAGGAATAGGCAGGATCAAGGGCATCGTACTTACTCCTTCCAATACAAAGAAGCCAATGATTGTTCTGCTGTCAGGTGCCTCAGTTGCGACGGATTCGACATCATTGATTTCCCACTTCATTGAATGTCCAAAATTGGTAGTCAACTAATTCGCAAGAATGATCAGCTTGGTTCAGAAATGGGCAAATCCTGTCGTAATCCCTCTATCGTCAAACACCCAAATCAACTTACATTCACGGCAGAAATGGCTCCCGTCCTTTCCTCGAACCCCAGCCCAAACCCGACAGTTTGCTCGCCGTCCGGTCCAGCGATAACATATGACCTCTCAACACCATTCCTCGTTCCATACAGAGACGAGCTGCCATCTGCATATCCGAATTCCAAACCGGAAAACCAATTTTCTGTGGTGTTTCCTAGAACGGTGATGCGTATTAATGATGTCAGCAATTGACCATCATAGCCCCCGAAATCTACATTTAGGATCGGTTGAAAAACATTTGAAAGGGATTTTAGTTGGATGGGAGATGATAGTTGGTATGGGATTCTTGGCGTCCAGATGTTTTCGTCTGCTAGGTCGGACGACGTCAGTCCTCCTAGTTCGGTGATAGCCGAGTGTGGAGGTGTAAGTGTTGTGCGCTCGATAAGTTGGAGGGATGATACTCTGAATATCTGTTGTTAGTTAGCGTAGATTCGTCGGGTTTAGGGCAAGAGGGGGCAATTTTGCTACGGCATGTCTCCTTCACCATACCCCCTGATTTCCATTCAAAGCACCTCCAATCTCTTACAAACACTTCAGAGGTTGAAGAATGGATTGAACGCGACTCAGACAAGTGCAAAACCACATCCGGACTCTACTCAGAAACTGATGCCCATCAAAATCTCTTCATTTGAATGCCCATAGTAAAGCAATATGCTGGTGCATTTCTTTGGCAGTGAATGGAGGATGAAAACAAACAGACCTAAGAAACTCTGATCTTTTGAGAACTTTTGGATAGGAAATTCGAATCGACCAAAAGGTCGTATAAAGAATGGAGCTCTTACATCAAATCCAACGACAAGCCCGAATATCTCGTTCCTTTCTCGAGGAACGAGCCTTGTAAAACTGATCTCAAGCCCGCTTTGACCGCGATCGCCAAAGCAACCGTGTACCAAATGAAGGCCTCGCTTCACAGATATTTTGAGACCAACAATGCCGGTTGAACACATGCTTACTTCGAGCCAGAGTATCCTGTCCCCTTGCATTAGTGTGAAGGTCTCTTCCCTGTCCAGTACAATGATGCCGGCAAGTCTGTGAGCATTGGCCTCGCCAGCTGATTCCATAAATCGCAGCCCAGAGATGTAGCTTCTTCCACAAAATTCCAAGAACGATACAGCAAGCGTACAAGTTGCTCTATCGGGTAGTGGCAATAGAGTTAGGCCTATCAACTTTGTTTCTGTGCATTCCTTATCGCCTATTCGTGGAGCATGGTCGCAATATCTGCTGAGATCAACGCTAACAGTGCGGCCGGGAAATAGCATCTCATTCCACTCGACTGTCAAATTGTGCTTGCTGATAGTTGTGCCTCGAAGTCCGCCGGCATATAGATGTTGAAGAATTCGGGCGATCGGGTCATTGAGATTCCAGATTCGTCGCCGATTTCGAAAACCCTTGGAGCTATCCCCATGCATGGACAATAGATTTCTGATTTGAGAGAAATACGCCTTCCACGGTGCGCTAGCTGTGTCGACCGGGACATAGGCGGAATAAAACCCCATCTCCATATCAATTGAAAATCTACTACGCCAGAATGCTGTTGGGAGTTCCTGGGAGCGAGAGATCCGGGCAATCGATCTTGAAGCAAGCCTTAAGTTTCGCAAGGTGCTCCCTAGAAGTCTTGATATGATATCGTGAAGGACTTCCAGGGGAAGACTTGCAAACAAATCATCATCTCGGGCCGATTCTGAGATGGAGCTGGCTAACGCAGACTGCTCGAAGTTTTCGAGAAAAGCACGTTTCTGAATTGACAGCGGACCGGGGTCCAATTTCGTCGTTTGGATGGGGTTTCTGAATATGGAAGACATATTATTACTGGCAAAAGAGTCAATATTGTACCTATGGAATACAATCTTCTCCCCGAAGTGCCGGCGTAAAGACCCATCTTCTCTCAATTCAAGAGATATGGAAACAGCAAGTGTGAACAAAAGGTTCGCATATTCGGAGATCTCTTTAGAGGGTTTATCAGAAGCGGACAATCGGAGTAAGAGTAATTGCCAGCAAGCATTGTGTAGAGGCAATGCAGTGCAGGTCCAAGAACAATGAGACGAAAAGCTTCGGCTGAGTGAAATAGGGGATAGATGAGTGCTGGGGTCGAGGTAGCTCTGTTCGCTACCTCCTGGCACCATAGCTATTCCTGGTCTTTCAGACTCATACTCCTTTAAATATCCTACTCCCGTGATACACGAGTCGAAGTTTGCAGGATGGGATGACGATTGCACTGAAAATCATTAGTACTTTCCCCCCTTTCAAATGAGACTATAAAAACTTGAAGGCGTAAGTTTGAGGTTGTTACTTGCCAATTCGGATTTCTTGCTGCCACGGTAGAGGTGAATGGTATGGTGGTGGGACCACTGGGTGTCGCACCAATGTGCCGCACAAAGGGCAGAAATACCGGGTCATGGTGCCAGGAAAGTAGAGTAATGCTATTGCATAGTGCGATGCTCCCCATGTGCGTCTTCGGGGTTGTTGATGGGATTCTTGTCATGACAGTCAGTAGTGACGAATGATGGACCGATCGAAGGAGAAATGTTGGACTGGCGTTGGGGGTGCTGTGATTGGTCGGATGTCGTGGGTGTGGAGGAGTGGGGGCCGTGGGGCCGATCACAACCCCACCATGACAACGTGAACAGAGCGGCTAACCTGGAAGTTTACTAAAATATCACAGGCATGATCCATGAATTCCAGGCATGGATACTACGTAGAAATTGCGAATGGTACAATGGGATAATTACGAGATGTAATAAGCCTGATTTCGCGTTCTTAGATGTTATCAACCTAGTCCGAATTTCCATATATATTAAAGTGAATATTATGGGTTTTCTATTAATATAAAAAGAAAAGACATATCATTCGATGTTCGTCTACTATCTGCCATATTCTTTCAAAACCATCAAAATATAAAAAATCAAACGAATTTGATATTATTGCGATTTTGGCTCAGTAAAAATCTCAGGCGGTTTCGTAGGAAGGAATTACAGGGTAACCCACATGTGAGAAGGATCACCAAGTAAGCCAATTAGGAAGAAAATTAGTCATTGAGCAAATCTCTAAGAATATTCTTTTGCATATATGTGATTTTCAGGGGAGGGATGATCTTTAGAAGGGAGAGGTATAGGTAGCCGGAAATTTTAGTTGTCAGAAACCCTCTCCGGGTAAGCGAGCGAGTATCATACTTGTGAAATCCGCGCAACCTTCTTAATCATCAAATAAGTTGTCCAAGTATCAAAGAGACTATTTTGGCTCTACAAATGACTATTTTGCAATACACCAACAGTATGGTAAAGCTGAACGATATCAATTATATAGGAATTATAGGTAAAGTACTTCATCTTGGAAGAGGATGCGTCTTCATTCGTAGCCCTCGAAGCACTTATCCAGGTACCACCGAAGATATGAAGGAAATATTCTCTCGTCTAATCAAGCTTCAATTTGTCCGTTATTGTCTAACAGGGTATACAGAGATTAAGGGACACTTTGAAGTAGGATCAGTTGATAATAAAAAGTGGTATGCTATGAATGAAGTCAAGGGCTTTTACTTAACTTGACTTCCCTTTCCCATCGAAGAGAATTGAGGTTAACGGGAGAGATACATCCGTGAACAAAATCTCTCCCGTTTTCAGGGCCTTTGTCATTTTAACCTCTATTCTCTCAGATATCCTAGGATAATGAGGTTAAACACGGGAGAGGGGGGGCGCTCTAAACCAATTAATGTGGTAGGACTTTTTGGTGACAATATTGAAGAGGGATTTGCAAATTAGAGCGATGTTCTTGGTTATGATGTGATCTGGTGTGTCGCACTATGCCTATATCTGCTTGAGGTGCTCATACCCATGCGTCTGCTTCTCTTGGATAGCATAAATAAACCCCACCTAAGTAACTTTCAGTTACCTAAACCAAATTCCTCTTGGGGTTTCAAGCAGCCTCGCTTAACCCCCCTTTCCCGAATCGAAAAAACCGCACCCCACAGAAATCACCCTGCTGACGAATTCCCCTTGGACTCTTGGCTCGTCAACTTCTGTGATTCAGCAGTCAAACTCCCCGGCTCAGTACAGATAGCGAAAAGGGCTCTGCTCTCGCCCCATACAACTTCCTGCTGGAGGGCTAGTTTTGTCGCGCCGAGGTGCTTAGAAATAGTAGCCGTATCGATCGTATCTTTGGCCTGCACAATAGCGTCAAGCTCAGGGTTGCGAGTTGTTCGAAGAATGGCGGAGAAACTTGAAGAAGCGCTCAAAAAATGAATTGAAGTCCAGATGCAAAATAATCCACCTAGTACCACCACGGCAGTCACAGATATGCCAATGGCGTATGTCGTAAGGAGACGCGCGGAGTCATATTGGTACATATTTTGTGGTGAGCGGACGAGAATTGTTGATACTTTGCTTGAGTTTGTCCTTTATTAATATGAGCTTGGACACGGGATGGATGGGGCTGAGACTTACAGGAAATACGAATCGCTGAAAATGCTAAGTTTCATGTTCATGAAGAGTTCCTCTATCGCAGGCAGCATGGTTATATTTGCAATCGACAGCGGAGCAGCTGTCGAATTGTCTTGAATTTCTCCGTGCTGGAGGTCATTCATGATGCTTTGGAGCTCAACGGTGTTGAGAAGGACTGTCGTCGTTACCTGTGGTGTCACTTCACCTAGAATACCCAAGTTCTTCGATCCTGAAATATAGCCACCTACCAGATTGTTGAAAGCACGCATGAGCGCGATATAGGGCATCCACGGTGTACTGCATGATAGTCAAAAGTAGTCGGCGAGCGTCCTGTTACCCCCGCATAGGTTTGAAGTCCCATTAACGCCATTGAGCAGTGTTTTGTTCGTTATCCTGATGTCCTGTTGGCCGTTGTTGAAAGTAAAGTTGGCAGTGTAGGACGCATTGTAAAGCCCGCACTCGCTAAAGGAAGCATTGAAGTTCAAGCCACCGCCGTCTTCCTCAACTGCGTCGGGGTACAGGAAGATATATAGCCGCATGTGATTTTTGCTTACTTGGTCAGTCGTAATTCCCGTACCTGTAGCCGGTGTTTCCGAATTTATGGTGGCATTGAGACCATTTAGCGCTTGAAGCGCTTCGGTTGTCAGTGTTTCCTCGTCCGGATATAGTATATTCCTATCACTCCGAGGACACCACGCGGCGTATAATACTGCATTTGGATTGTCAGAGGGGATTATGTTCCAGGCATCAGTCGCGAAGGAAGAATCTCCAGTATCGGGAGGCCCACATGACAGGGAAGGCCCGTAGAACTCGACGATATAGGATGAGTTAGGATAAGGTGCAGAAATCGGTATTATCGAACCCTGAGACGCCACGGCTTGCATCAACCGTTGAATACGATAAGATGGCTGTACCCTTGAAAATACATAGTCGTCGAGTAGCAGATATTGCGCCCATTTTCCCGCATGTGACATATTGTAGTCAATAGATGGAGCTAGCGAGGAGATATTGTCCTCGCGAGGCTGCGGCGCCTGTTGAACGGTGAGAGTTGCGGGAGTGACCAGTGCAACAAGTGGAAGTGACCTAAGAAGAAAGTCAGTCTGCATCAAGCTCATATTTATCAAGACAAGGGCATACCAGAGGATGAGAGCGACCAGAGCTAGCACCGGGCCTTTTCTGTACAGTTCGCCGTTGACAAAATTCCCGGCATTATGGACAACGCCAAACAGAGAATCAATACCCCTCAAGCTGATCGGCCCGGAGTGCAAAGTCCGCCAGAGAATCTGCGTATATGCGAGTCCAGCTGCAGCGGTGAGTGCTGTTTTCACCATGAAAGCGAAGCCGGTACCAATGCGAAGGTACCATTGCTGTTGGTTGTCGCTACCAACAATTCGCCCGTTGAGAGACTGGTAAAAGAGGTGATGTCCTGCTGCAAACAAGATGCCCAAAGAAAGGCTGCAGCCCATGGCGATTGGGACGAGCCGCCCCATCGCGACAATTAGACGCTTCCGGTATAGAAGATGCTCCCGTTACTCGAGAGCACAGGCGCATCACCAGAGGCACACATGGTATATATTTGTATTAATGAAAAAGATCTCGAAGCGTGGCTCTGGAGAATCAACTGTACCATGTGCTGAAACTGTACCACCTACCTACCTAGCACTTCGCCACTTCAAAATTGCCAGGATCCAATCCTCCTCTTTACTTATGCGGGGGCCGCCCGCGTTTGAACTCCTTTTTTATAATTTTAACCGAGATAGGAGATTCGATTGGCTCGTAAATTTATGTAGCTAGCCAAATCAGCCTCTATCAGCCCCATTTGCAGCCTATCATAACCGGACGGGCGCACGGTTACCCCTGAATACACTTAGCGAGTCGCAATATCACATTTCTTATTTATCTAAAAGAATCCTAGATATATAAACCACCTTTCATCAATACTCACCACTCACCACAAAAACACTTCATTTTTCATCTCCATAAAACTAAAATCCCCCCCATCCCATCCCATCCCATCCCCTCCCCATCTCCCCCCCTCCCCCTATCTCAATCCCCCCGTCCCCTCTTCTCACTAACGCCATACGTAAACGGCACACGACACAGGGGACAAGTATTCTGATTCGAGCTCTGGAACCACTTATAAAGACAGCCCGCATGGAACAGGTTCTTGCAGGTGCCGCAGCGTTTATCCGGCATGCGTTTATCCTGGGCGATGATGGAGTAGCAGATGGCGCATTCGGTTTTGCCGGCCATGGTGAGGGCGACGTTGTCCCGGAACATGATGAGGCCGTCGACGACAGTCTGTGGGGTGTTGGGGTTAGTGGATGAAAGGGAGGAGGATGAGGTGGGGGAGGACTTACGTTTAAACGCATAATACCTTGCGCGATAACTTGCCAAGCTCGCCAGGTTTTCTCATTGACCGCAACGCGGTTTACGCCACGAACTTCAACGCCAACAAGCGGATAATCCTTCGGCATGGAGATACAAATCTGCATCATCAACTCATCAATCTCATACCCGACCATAATCTCCGCCGAATTCCGACTCGTCTTAACAATCAACTCCTTCTTATCATCGCTCGTATCCTGCTCCCCAGCCCACTTCATAACCTCATCCTTCACCTCCTGAATCAATATCGGACTCAGTTCTTTCTCTGTCCATTTCGTAGCGGCGAGTTTAGTTTGTTTAGAGTTACAATCGAGCCACCAATTGCGCGCCAGGTTGGGCGTGAATTTCAGACACATGTAGTAGATGTTGATGAGAAGCCACCACATGTCTCGTTTTGGAGACTCGGATTCGATGGCTGTCCACATGTCGTAACTGGAGATTGAGGAGGAGTCGAAGAGGCTCCTACTTAGATCACCGGATTTATCGCTGAAGCGGTGAAGGAGATCGAAGAAGAGTCCGAGAAGGGAACTGAGATAGTTTTCGGATTTCAGGAGCTCGCTGTAGTCGTTGCGGACTTTTAGGGAGGCGTTGGCGAAGGAGTCGTAGACGAGATGCCAGGATAGGAGGTAGCCTCTGATTGAAATTGGGAATTCTTCGAGCAGTTCGTCGGGGATGTTTGAGATTGAGGGGGTATCTAGAAGGAGTGATAGTAATTCGTCGGGAAGTCGAGCAGCTATTTGACTATTAGCAAGTTACTTCATCGTTCATTAGACTTCACTTACTTTTCTTCTCAAGCAAAACATCAACGGATAACTGCTGCTGTACCTGGGACAATGCTCTGCGAAGCAGATCGTAAGCCGCAGACTGCAAATTTCGATTTTCCGATGCAAGAAGAGGGTAAATGTCCGAAAGATCCAACTTTTCCGGTGAAATTTCGCGTAGTTGTCTGAGTAGAAGGGTATCAACGAATTCCAAAGGCTGATGTTCTTTACGTCTTTCTAGTTGAAGCAAATCCACCAAAGCCTGAGAGATTGTGTCGCGACGGTCCGCTAGAGCTTCTTCAAGATCGTCATTTGCATCTTCAATTTTTCGTAAGATTGAATAGAGCTTGAGAGACATTCCTGTCATTGGGAGATGCTCGTCAAATAGGACTCCATTTTCGTTAGACTCCCATATGGACACGCAGAAGTCGAGGGCCATTTCCCAGTAAGTACCATAGACGTCCTTTATAGCAGGCAATAGAATCTGTAGAGCTCTGCATGTCTCTGAAGAAAGAGAGGGATCAGTGCTTGGAAGAGTCGGTGTCCAAGATAGAATTTGCTTGACGGCAAAAATGAGTCGATTTTTGGCGACCGGTAACTCATCTTCGTGATACACTGATAAGACAGCGTTAAGCAATACAACCATTCCCAGAGTCTTCTCCGAGGTCGCAGAAGCTCCAGAAACATCACTAATTAGACGATTGCAGAAATTGCTCAGCGTTTTGCTACTTGCAGCGTTGCTCTCGAGACCAGTGAGAATCGCGGTTGCGCCAAGAATGTTGGTTCTTGAAGAGCTGAACAAATTCAAATTGGAGAGCCATGTTTCACCTGACACAACATCCCAACCATGGACATCAACCAGAGAAGCAATGAGATGGCCAAGGGCTTTTGTCCCGTAGTATTGGCCAGGACCCGTTTGTGTAGTATTTATGAGCATCGTGATTAGCGCACTGACGATAGTTGAAGCACTTTCATTGCCAGAACTCTCAGAAGGGGCAGATTTTTGCCACTTCTTAGCACCAGCGATAAGTACATTTAAGTGCTGATGAGATGCAAAGTTTCGAAGCCCCTCTAGCTCAATGTCCTCGTCATCGAGAGCCCAATCTGGAAACTCGCCAGCGACTAAGAGGTCCAGTTGATCATTTACAGCTTCAGCTGTGAGGAGGAGCGAATGGAGGATGTCGAGTTGGTCACTCGATAAACCTCCTACTAAGTCCATGTCGCCTACCAATCGTGACGTATAAAGCGCCATTCGCAGAGCAATAGGAAACGAGGCAACGTCGATTGAAAGGCTCGAGGGTCTGCTTCCAGCTTGTGAGCCGCTCAACAAAACTGCTCCTGCAAAGGGCCGCATGACTCCCAGTCCGAGATTAGGGGTCATCGTGAGACTTGGATTCAGTGCATCTTTCCACTTGTCGGAATCAGGGAAGAAATCAGTGGTAGGACCGCTAAACGAACTGCTGGACTTGACAGTCTTGGCTTGTTGCACAAGTGTCTCGATACTAAAGCCATAGAATTAGTAAATATAGAAGAATTTTAATCAAATTGGGCTTACAGGAGAGTTCGAGAACTTGAGGGAGCAAGTTCAAGATTCCACCGAACCAAATCCAGAGGCGAGTTTTGACTCGTTGTCTCGGACGTGCTGCCAGCTTTCTCAACAATGCTTTTTAAGCTCAAGGCACGCGAAGACAAGTCGCGGTCCGAGATCTCAGTGATTTCTAGTAACATCGTAGTCAACAGCATTTGACTGTCCTTACTTTGACCAAGCAAGCTCGGCCTATGTTTTGCGATGAATTCCAGAGAGCCGAACGCGTGATTAGATTTATTTTGGCCTGTCTGAAGATCTCCACCCTTTGGACTGAGAAATCCCATGATTTGATTTATCAAGGTCTCAGCCGAAGAATCTGCATAACAGTCATAAGTGATTGCAGTCTCGAGTAGAGACAGAGCTTCTGGGTTGCCATCCATAGCTTTAAGATTGGCATCTAAAAGCAGTTTTTGTAGGGCAAGTTTCTCCTTGGAGAGACTTGAAATGGCCTCGTTCGCTAGCAGGGTTGCAACAGCTTTCCATGTACTGGCAGTTGGGGTTGTCGCCAAAAGAGAATCAATCGAAGCATTCCAAGCCTTCTCGAAAGCAGATTCTTGGTCTGTCAATGACCGAAAGAGATATAACAAGGATACCAGATAACGCGAAGAGCTCGACAAGAGGAATTGAGGTTGTGTAAATTGATTTTGGATCAATGACTTAAGAGAGTCCAATATCTCAGGCGAAGATTTTATCATGGTTGGTGTAAGTCGTATAGATATTTCGACAATAGCAGCAGCCGAGTAGGGCTTACCATGCTCGTTGACTATTAGCTTTAGCGCTGAATCAATAATCCCACGTAATGACAGGAGCATGGGGGCAGCTATCGTCTCGGAATTGTTTGCTTTGAAAATTTCAGCTAGCAAAGAAAACCAACGGTGGCCTTCTGCAATGAGTTTCTTTTGGCCTTGCTTAAACTCATCCGATGTTTCAGGTCCGGCGTGGACCGAGGTGAGGCTCTCTGCAATATATGCGCTAGCCAGCTTCTGCAAGTAAAAAGACAGATTGTCTTGGGGCTTCGCCCCTTTGTAAGCTGCCCAAATTTCATACGCTTTTGCAATTGCCGGCGGGGTAGCAGGATTCCGCTCCTGTTCTCCGTGCAGATATCTCTCCAAAACCGGGTAAACCGCTTCATGGAAGAGCGTCGCCTGAAGAGAGACATCTGAAGCATTTCCTACAAATATTTCCACTGTTTTGAAATAGCTCGTCCATGCTCGCTCGGCATGCTGTCGTGGTTCTTCTCTGCTTTGAATTGCATTCCGAAAATCTGCTAGAAACGCGGTGCATGTTTCCTTATCTGACGGGAAGACTTCTACTGGTAGAAGCGAAATGACTTCTTGTAGGGATGTCCAATATACTTCAGGACTGCCTTGCGAACCCTTCTTGATAAAGCTGTGTAATCGGCGAAACGATGATCCACTGCCACTGTACGCTGAGGTCCAAATCTCGGGAAACCTGGACGTAAGCTTTGCCAAAGCTTGCAAGAGTTGCAACGCCGAGGTAGACTGGGAAGCCGAAAGACTCTTCGAAATGAGACCACGACTGATCAATTCAAGTGAGCTCTTGACGGCATCCGGTTGCCTTTCTAAGCTCACGGCGAGGAGATAATAAATTGCCTTTCTGAGAAATGCATCATCGGATGATGCAAATGTCCAGAGCTTCTTTGCTTGCAAAAACTCTTCATACTTTTCTTGATATTTCACAACATCGCTGGGCTTTAATTTGATCAAGAGATTGGTAATTAAGGAGATACTGGAGGAGATGACTCTGAGATACAACACCTGCGCATCCTCGGCGCTGGTGGAACGTTCATCACTTAGACTTTCCGGAGTCTCATTGATTGCTTCTTGGGCGTAATCCAGAATCCGCTCTTGGCAACGAGTCCAAAATATTGTCACCTTCTCGTCGGTATCAAGAAAAGAAGCAATTCCATTCTGCGCGGCTCTTGCAACAAATCCATCTCTGTCATAGCAGCCCCCAAGCCAACTTCCAACTGTATCAGGTAGACGCTTTTCCATACGTTTTCGAGCAGATTTTAGAAGTTTTACTTGAAGGTTGTGGGCTTGCTCTCGTACTCGACGGTGGTTATTAATCGAAAGGCGTGGATAAAATTTGACCTATCATGGCATTAATACAAGAAGTATAAAGCGCGAAACAAAGTAATCACCCATGCTTCCAGAACTGCGTCCTCCACCCCTCCTCCTTCTTCGTTGGGATGCTGCGATATATATTCTTCAAGTACATCCAGCGCCTTCGACTTTGTGGTTCCATCGGACTTGGACAAATTCTTGAATGCTACAACAACGTTTGGATCGCTAATTGTGGAAAGTTCTGGTAGCTCCGAGACATATGATAGGGTGCTTCCTTGTGCAGTCGCTCCAAAACCTCCAAATCCCTTTGCAGATGCAGCGCGACTGCTGGACGCTTGGGTCTTGAATTGGCGTTTGCTCATTTTGGATGGTTGCGACGGAGGGTAGGGCGACGATGTTCTTTTGTGCTTGAGCGAGGCAAGATGAGAGAAGAGCAGATCGTAGAGTGCAAGCGCAAGTATGGTGTAGAGAGTTTGGGGAGGTTCGCTGCGTAGGACTCGTTTTGTAATAAGCTAGCTAGGGCTTTTCGAGGTGGGGGATGTAGACAAGCTTTCGAACGCCGTATGATAAGCTCATGTGAATTCGCACAATATCTGCCGATTCATCTGAAGGAGTGTATTTGGTGATTCGAAGCTGACCGAATGCAATAATTCATGGTGGTTTGGGTTCTGACCGCGGGGTCGCCGTTGAAATGATTTTGTTGCCGCATCCC
Organism: Hymenotorrendiella dingleyae; assembly: GCA_003988905.1. Lineage (NCBI taxonomy): Eukaryota > Fungi > Ascomycota > Leotiomycetes > Helotiales > Helotiaceae > Hymenotorrendiella > Hymenotorrendiella dingleyae. Next base: position 20,359 of record QYAP01000357.1, read on the forward strand.
ACCTGGAGCTCGCCGTGACGATTATTTCGAGATGGTCCGTGCTCACAATCTTCGTAAGCGAACTTTTCAAAATCATATCCGAATCATAGGAAGCGAGAACACAACTTCTGCGACAGCAGTCTGTCGACCCGACACCGAACTTCAATTTCTATCGCGACGACCGATCCTACCCCCCACAAATATTATAACTGTCTAGGTACCTAGGCACCTGCACCTCTTCGTCCTCTTCCAACTCTGCCTTTGAATTGACATCAAGTACCTACCTACCTAGGTAGGTACCTACCCAGGTAAGGCAGGGCACGCATCAAAGGCTTACCCTCTCTCTCACAATGTCGCATCTTCTACACAATCAATGCAATGCTTCCAATCAATCAATCAGTTGATGGAATAATCAGAGAAGCAATCGGATTTTCTGGGCTTAGTGGTTTCTGAAGATTTCAAGCCGCTTCACCGGCATACACTATATCGAAAGTTCGTAGGCAGACCTAGCTTTAGCGAGTGTAAAGGGGTTAGAGATATGCCTAAAGTTAAAAGGAAAAGGGGGCGAATAGAGACGAAACAGGAATGGATATTTTCAGATGGAAAATGTCCAAGATCGAAGTGTGTCGTTCACGCATGTTTGTGGAGAGCAAATAAGCAAGCCATAAGCATAATTGAGTAAGAAGTACTAATAAGAACTTTGAATAATTATGCATCGTCAGCAACCCCCACGCACTGGATGGAAATACCTCAAGTATTCGAATTTCACTTCAGAGAACTGCAGGCATGGGGAAACGATTGAAAATCCCTGGAAGCCTTTAATATTTGCTTTTTCGCAACGCGGTAAAGGAATAAATACGACCGAGTATGCATGCAAGCGGCTCGGGTACGTACTAACAAGTCCTTCCGCTCTGCGGGCGGCAGATAGTGCAATAGCCACGGCCCGATGGGGCTCTACTCGCATTTCCCCTTCATTGGCGTCCTTATCTTGCAGGGATGAGCTACTGTATAAACTTTCTCACTAAAGCATAAAGTATAGCTTCATCTTTTTTCGAAATTGCCGCGTTTATCTTTCGAGTACGGCCGAGAGTTGCAGGGAACTGCTGGGGGGCTGCAGTTCCGTCTCGTACGGAGTATATCGCGCTTGAGGGGTGCATGGGAGCGGCATCCCATTCTTTAGGTGATCTTTGAAGCAAGTGAAAGACGTGGAGGATTTATTTCAACGTATTTGTTAATATCTGCGGTATTTATGGAGAAGATATCCTTTCCCTCTAATTCAAAAGAAGTACCTAGGTATTGAATTCAAGATGGCCAAGTCCTTGAACCACTTTCACGTGTGTATCTGACAGGGTACCTATGTACCTTGCTTACCAGCCTTACCCCGCCACGACGGGGGCCAGAGGCTTGTGCCGCCGCCTGCATTGCTGACTTTGGTGAATATCGTGAAGTCGTTCTTGGGAATACAACATTTGGAAAGCCAGCTTCGAAAGGCGTGCAGAATGTAGCTTTAGACTCGGTATTATTCACGTCTACTACGTACAGTACCACCGATGCAGTTGATTATGACCTATCGCCCTCGTACGAGTACCGCAAGTGGCGCCTTAGGGTCTAGGCCTTTTCTCCGCGTTTTGGGGTTGGCGGCCCTTATTCGGGTCTTCGCGGAAGCCTGGGGGCCTTTTACCCCGCAGGAGCTGCCAAGCTGGGTAAGTGCACCACCACCACCACCTAGACGCCGACTGAGAGAGAGAGACAGCATCATCCTTTCTCAATACTCTGACTGCCACCCTGCACAGAGGGACTTGAGCTACTCGAGTACCTTCTCCAGCTGCTGGAACAAAACACCGAGTTTGGAATACTTTCACCCGCCACTTCAATTGCAACAGGCAGTCGTTCATCTATCCTGGTGTACTCCTACTTTCGTGTCCCTTCTCCAGTGCAACACCAACCGCAACCGACTTCAACCGGTTCATGCATCCACCAGCCTACACATGTCTCTCTAGTCGGTGCACATAGCGAGGTAGATCACACACCAGGCTACGCATATCCCAATAGCTCCACCAGCTTCGTTCGCAATTGTAAGTTTACTATTAGACTTTCAATACCAATCTACTTCTGCACGCCAGGGCGTGCGTGCCACCCGCTTTCATCCCATCTTCACTCCCCCTTTGTCAGAACTCGGCATTACAACTACGACTACCTTATTTGCCCGAGAGAAACTCCTCTCTGACATATATTGAAAGTGGAATAGAACTGTCCTGGCAGATTCTATTCTTCTTGATCTTCGCTTGACTGTTTGTTCTGCTGGCAATATAGAAACGGTGCGGCCTGCTAACATTGAACAGAGCATGAATCGGTGACAATATCGATCATGGCTTTCTCACAGGTCGTTCTTGCCTCCCAAGCCTCGACCCCTCTGTCGGGCTCCATCGCAACTTCCACTGCCGCTCTGAGATTGAGATCAACAGGCTCCTGCTCCCGTAGAGCTCGGTCAATGCAGCAAACCCGCTCCTATCGTTTCGCTCTCTGGTCTTCCTATCTCGATCCTGCGTACCAAAAGGACTTGGTACGCCGTAATCGAGCCATTCGGCACAAATATATCGAGGCCCTTAATCGCAAGTTAAGCTGGGATCGAGAGCTACCAACATCTAGCAAACATGCTGGTATCAAGGGGTTTATGTGCAGTGCAGTGCATGCGCGAGATAATACGCCATGGGCCGGTATATCACGGCGGGGAAGATTGATGGATGAGTGGCTAGATGGTGTAGCTAATGAAGCACACAATGAGGCCAAGGAAAGCACCAAAGATGCTGAAATAACCTCCTTTGAATCTTTATATCAGAAGAAGGGCGAATCGAATTCGAGATTTCTCCGCAGGGTTGCGACAGCACCAATCCATCTTCAGAAAGTTATGCTTGCTAGAATGAATGCTGAATTGGACTCGGAAGCCAAAGCAAGAAAGCAAACCTCTCCAGCTTCACCTGATGATCCACGGTGGCCATTTAGCAGTTCTCTCTTGGATAATCTGGCTTCGAATCACGAATATGAGATTGATCCAATTACAAATCGAAAGGTCTATAGAAATCCCACTGGCAAGCCAAAAGACGATTCGCAGAAAACCGAGCATGTCCCTGCTGATAGTGATAAGGCCAACAAACCACGCTCTTCCCTTTCCCAATGGCTTACTGGAGAGGCCACTAGGCTCCAAGATGGCTCTAGTGCCTTGCCACAACAATATGAGATGAAGGGATACAAGAAATGGTCTCCATTCAAATCAGACGAGCGAACTTCAGATGAGGTTGATTCTGTTGCAGAGGGATTGAAGTCGTACGATAAAAAAGTCTCGTACTCCGAGCCCTTTGTGGCGTATGAACCTGATGGAAAACCTCCGAGTCAGGAAAAGCCTGATCCTGTTGAAGAGGGACTGAAGAGATACGATTTCAAGGCTGCGAAGGCTGCTGCTGAGAGAAAGGTTGAGAAAACACTAGAGACTTTCTCTCGCACGCTCAACACAAAATTGTACCATTCACAGCCTCAACCATCTAAGACGCTTCCAACAGAGGAAACAGAACATTCCGCTAAGGATGGTCTGAGTGCATATGATTCAAAGGTCTCATATAGCGAGCCTTTCACTGCTTACGAGCCCGATGGACAGGCGCCTTCTGTCGAAGCTGCAGCAGAAGATCCTGCTGCTAAACTGCAAAAGGGACTCGAAGATTACGACAATCAACACAATTACGGTCCAGTCTATCACAATGAGCCAGCTTACTTCAACGACGCACACGACAAGTCACAAATTTCTGCCAAATCCTCAAGCAAAGCATCCGAGGCCCCTAAACCGGCTCCCAAATTGGAGTTCTTGAATAAAGAATGGATACACGGCCCAGGATACCTTCGCTACGAAAAGGAACAGGCTGGCGGTTCACCTGATCCTGTTCAGGAAGGACTTCGTGAATACGATAGTCGTGTCAGCTACTCGCCAAAGCCAAAAGATGAAACTCGAACGAGTAAATACGAAAAGCTATTCGCGGGAATGCCAAAGGATCCAGAACCAGTCGAAGGCTCCAAGGGACAAGGGAAATACGATGATGCTGAGCCATTGACGGCTAGTGAAATTCGAGCCGCTTCCGGAAATTCGCAGGTTGAAAAGAACAGTGTTGGAAAGTGCGAACCCACACCGAAAAGGATATCGGAGAAAGTTGTACCTCTCTCACAATCACCACCTTGCGCCCCTTTTGAAAATCATGAGGCCACGATGAATTATGAGGCCATGTTGAAGAAATTCGGGGAGAATGCCACCCCATTCTCATTTGCAGTTGATGGCGTCAAGGGGTGTCAGTTAGCCAGCAATCTTGAAAAAAAGAGTGATGAGGCTGCCAAACTTCAATCCGAAAAGATGACTGGCAACTTTGCTCGAGATTTCCCCGAAGAATCCAAAGTTTCCTGGACTGCTAAATCCCAAGAAGGTGGATCTTTAACTCCGAAAGAGACAGCTTCTTCAAATCGCGACGAGGATCACAAGCATAGCCAAGTCGAGGAAGCATGCATTGAGGGTCGTGCACCGCAAGAGCTATTCTCAAGAAAGCCCGAGACGACGAGGTTGCAGCCCTCTTTAGAACGCAGCGCCCCACGTTTGGAGAGCACAGCTGGTGAAAGCACTACCTCCAAATCGCCACCTGAAGGTTGGTCTATGTTGCATCAAGGTGAAGGAGACTTATCGCCGTCTCTCTTCGCATATAAAGGTGGTCTCCCAATTCATGAAACGCCAACACCTGAAATGATCGCAGCTGATCATGAGGCCAAACGGGCCAACCGAGAAATTTACAACGCCTACACATTAGACGACCCCCTCGGCCTCCATCGCCAATCCGCCAGCTCTGTAGGCTTCCGCACCTCCGCAGATGATTTGCCTACGCAAGAACCAACCCTCTACAAAATCCTGGCTTATGATCCTATCATGCAATCGTTCGACATTGCAGAAACCACATCCATCGTCACGGACTCCTCCTCAGCGCTCACTCCTGCAGAAGTCCTACTCCGCTTATCGAACCCAGCAAAATTCTTCCCACATTTTGAACCCCTCCAATCTCAGGGCTTCGAAATCGTATCCGGCAGCGGCGACGTTCTTGTCTTCCGCAAGGTTCGAAGCGGTCCATCTCCCGCAGAAAACCCCACTAGACAATTCACAAACCCCATCGACGGCATGCAAAGCGGCCCCGTAGTAACCGGCAACTTCGCCAGCCCAACCGGTTTCGTAAACCTTGACACACCACCCGAAGCTCAGTCACCGGCCTTTAAATCGAACATCGATGTGCGGAGAGAGGAACCGGTGTTTAGTGATAGACCGTATTGGACAGAGGAGATGCGGCCCAAGGAGAAGAAGGGCGGCAAGATGAAGCGGTTTTTTATTGGCGGGGCGTGGCTTGCTGGTTGTGCGTATACCGTTGGTGTTGTTGCGGAATTCTTGAAGGCTGTTTGACTTGATTCTTTTGGGAATGTCCTAGGGAACGGGCATTTAATGGGAAGGAAGGAGTTTGGGGAAGGCCATCTTGTCCGTTTGGAGTTAATATTTTACATTTCCTTTGGATCTTGTGCTTGGGTGGAGATGGATTGGATGGATGGATGGATTTAGTGGGTTTATTCATGAATTTATTTTCCTCGTGATTTTTTCTTTGATGTGTACTTGGGGTTTATAATAGCGTTTAGCGGAATTTCCTCTCTTCGTAGCAAGTGGCTTTATGCCTTTTGTAAATTACGAATCCCACTCTCTATTCATAAACCAGCCTGTCTATCTTATTGTGATGTGAAATAAGGCGCGATGTTGCGAAGTCTTATTCTCGGAGATGCGCCTCACAATTTAATTACCCGATAAAGACCTCTGAAATCGCAATTTCACCGGGTGGGCGAGGGGGAATAATGATTTTTGATGGTATAGTATACTTTGGGATGAAGAGGTGAGGAGATGGGGGTTCTAGAAGTGTGGGATGAGGGGATGGTATACTGTAATGACGGGTTTGAAATCAGACATTGGATTGTCTATTATCGTGTCGAGATATGCTTATGAAATGGATCACGAGTTATGATACTTCTAAACAGAAAAGAGAAGAGGGAGTAATTAGGTAACATAAAAGCCAATATCTTCACTAATAATACACCCTTTAATATATCATCCAATATTCATTCAAAATTACCATTATTCCTCGAGAACCTTCAAAAACAACCTTAAGAAATTCGAACGTAAGGAGACTTTTGGGGGGAGTCGTTTATTTTCGGTCTTGAGATGCTGTGAGTACTATAGAGTTATAATCTCTGAAGTGTGGTTTGTGTGGTATGGAATTGTGAGAGCTGCTTGGGGGGAAGGGGGTATTAAGCGAGGTAGTGGTGAGGGAAGAGGGGAGAGGGGAGATGAGGAGGCGTGCAAAGAAGATTGATATTCGAAGAGAGGTTCTGCACTACACAACCTTTACAAACCCCCGAACTCCACAACTCCCTGCTTTCACCAACCCTTAGTACGAAAATCTAGTATAGTTCGTCATCACTCATTCCTATATCTTTCAAGCGCAACTCTCGCCGCCTCAACCATCTCTTTCGAGGCCTCCTCAGCCGGACTATCTATATCCAGAAAAGCAAGAACATCGAGCGTCATTTCGTAACTAATGCTGGGCGGATAAGATAATTCCAATATGCACTGATCAAGCCTATCTTCATCCACAGAAAGCCCTTCCATGTTTGCTTTCTGATAGGAAAATGCTTCCATCTCTTCTTCGCTCAGAAAAGGCACTGCTGTGGCGTCGGTTTCCATGGTTGTTATCGATGATGCGGCGCCGGATACTTTGCATGTCGCGACTGCGTCGAGGAACCAGTGTTTGAGCATGGATCGATGCCAGTTGGGTTGGGGGGTTGAGAGGAGATCTGGATTTTGTGATATGTGTAGTTCTTCGTGTGGTTCGCCTTCCCCTGTCGCTAGCCGCTGAGATATCCGACGCATGTCTGCTCGTCTTATGATACTTTCGTAAATCAAGCGGTGAAAATTGATCAATTTAGGATATGCAGAAACGACCGTGAGGATCCACTCGTTCGTGCGGGTCAAGCGGTCATCTCTGGCAGCGTCCTGATCCGCAATATCGATTGTGTCAAGCCTCAGACGATTTCGCATTGTTCCTCTCTGTTCTGCCAACTCCGTCCAATCTCGTAAAGTTCCATCGTCTATACCCAACTTCGAATCAACAGCATCTAGACTATCCTGCAATCTTTCGCGATAACAGGCTTTCCTGAGGGATAGAAGCTGTGTTGCTGCCGCCTTGTCAATTTTGCGAGATTTCCGGATTAGTTCGGCGTTATGGCTGTTTTCTCCTAACCAGCAGCCGGCCAAAGGCTCCATGACAACACATATCTGTTGTAGTTTTATGGTCCTCCAAGCGTTTGTCGTCGAAATGTATTCTGCGATTAGGGGATGATAGAGTCGCTGGACCGTATCAATGAGATTCTTCGTGGCCCTGAATAGTGTCTCATATTCAGGCTCGTCAAAGATTGATGCCGTGGCTTTCCTTGTAAAGGTTTCGTGGTCGAGATTCTTCTTTGCATACTGGTTCTGCACTTCGCATGAGAGAGTGGTTGTCGGAGACATCACTTTGTTGTTCGAACTTTTGATATCGGAGGAAACTGCCGTGTGCGCCCATTTGTTCGAGTGGTCCCCGGAATCCGTGTTCCCAGATTCATTGAATCTGTCAGGAAGCGTTTGCGAGAGGGGCTGACTACCATTTATTGAACCATTGCTTCCTGAATCTAGCGAGCTAGAATTCGATGCCTGAGCCGAGAGCGCTCGCAGCAACTCTTTCACCTCTCTTAACTCGGCCGATAGGCCACTAGTCTCACTCAAAACATCTCCCAGTCTTTCTTCTGTGGATCTTGACAGCGCTAGGAGGGAACTATTGCCACTAGAGATCTCGTCCAAGGTATCAATCAGCTGTTCTGCACCGTACGTCAACGTCGACTGAATGGCTTTAACTGTTGTGTCAACGTCTTGGAGCTTGATAGAGTTTGCAACATCGAATTGCCTATCTAGGTAAGTTAATGATGATAGATGCCAGGGAATCCCACTCACCTTCCTATTATGGTCAAAGTGGTCTCGATACTTTCTTGGTGCGATCGAAAGCAGTCGTGGATTTTCATTCGGGATGATTTTGACACAGCTCTTACAAAGCTGTCAAAAAAGTGCAGTGCAACATCTCTCCTTTTGGTCCTCTGTGGCCTCATACGATAGCCAAGTTGGAGCCAGGACTCCAGGTCTTTTGTACAGTCCTCAATCTGAATGTGAAGAGAGGCAATTCGGATATCAATTTGTGACGAGATCTTCGACCGATCAAGCTGCTCGCACAGCAGTTTAACGCTGGTAATCACTCCAGCAGAGACGTCAAGGTCGTGAAGAAAGTCTTTGGTGGCCTCGTCTGAAAATTCGGCGCAGAAGTCTTTGAGCTTGCCTATCACTGCGAAGGCTTGAATTGTGAAGCCAAGGATTCCCGCAATTCCGGCCGCTGCTCCCACGGCTTCCATGGCATAATAACGTAAAGGTTCCTAGGAAATGATGGCCTAAACGCTACAGCCTCATTCCGTCGGAGCAAAGTCTTCCCGTTGTGGCCGTTGACATCGCCAGTGATCTTTCGTATGACGTCTCGTGAAGATAGCAACTGCTGTGGTGCATTCAATACAATGTTGAAGCTTTGCTTGAACCAAGTTCTGTATGGCGTAAATTTTGGAATGGGACATGTAAAGTGCATCGCCGAGTTGTCGTAGAGAGCTGAGAAAAGCAGCTGCAGCCTGTTCGGGTGTAGGTTGTTCCCGCCCGAGACCCTGCATATGCCTCATTTCGCTCTCCATCTTCTCCGCTGCCTTTTCCATTTCAATTTTCTTCATCCTCTTCCATCTCATGAATCATCAGAAACCTCCACCTTCACCTCAATCGGATCACCAGCTCCTCCTTTATCCTCCCCTCTACTTCCTCCACCTTCACTCCTGTCCCTTCCGTTTCCCTCTCCTCTCTCCTCTCTGTCCTCCTCTTCCTCGTATTATCCCCACCGTCTCCCTCACTCTTCACCTCCTTCCTTTCCAAATTGCCCTTGATCAGTCGTATATACCCCTCCAGCATCGTCTTCCGCTTCCTCATCTTCCCCAGGATCTTCTTCGCTTCCTCCTCTTTCACGTTACCCTTAAATCTCTTCTCCTCCAGCAGCTTCATCTTCTCCTCCGTTCTCGCCTTCTTCAACTCCATCTTCCCTAGTCCCGTCCTCCCCATGATCTTTACACTCTCCGATAACTTCATCTTTTTGGAAAGTCTTTCAATTTTGAAGAATTTGAAGGTGAATATTGATTGTAGCAGGAGTCGCCAGGTCTGAAACCGCTGCAGGCGTAGATTGACAGGACTTTCTGCTTCTGGGCCGAACGCGTTCTGGTGTAGTCGCTGACGCTGCTAGCGGTGCCTTGAGAAACAATCAGAGTGTTGGTGACCCAATGCTGGGGCGGCGATTACATCCGAGGATCGAGACTGATGCGGGAAAGTGATTGACGAAAGATGGCGAACGGAATTTGATGTGATGACTCTTGTTGTCGATGAAGATGCATTGTAGAGTGGAGTTTAAGGCCGACTAGTGCAGAGCTTGATCGTTCCTTCCTTATAAACATCATCTCGTGACATCTAAGGCACATGACTCTAACATTTCACAAATCCTCATATTCTTTCCATGTTCTCCAAACTCGCCTGACGCAACAGTTGCACAATTTGACCCGGATAAAAATAGAAGAAGAAAATTAAGCCTAGGTCTAGTAGTTATGAAAAACTCCCCCAACACCGAAGTCACACATGATCACGTGTCGCAGCGCACAGACCCACGTCAAACCTTCCCCTCACCACCTCCTCTTTTTTTTGCTGCATGTCGTCGTGAAAGCGAAAAGCAACAAAACCTCCACCCCTCTCGCCCATCCTTCCTCATCCATCCATCCCTTCATCTGCCCTCACCTCCCTCCTCTCCTTTTCCTCCCATCTCCCCCAGGTCCTCTTCCCATTGCCTTCCCATTCTCATTTTCTCCAATCTCCTCTTTGACTGCAAATCAGACGAGAGGTATTTTAAGCGGACAAAACATGGAAAAGGGTTGGGAAAGGCCAATCCCCATCTGTCCCGAGGATCTTGAAAAACGCGATTCGACAAAGGCGATGAGAAATTGCGAGGTGCAACAAATATGCACGATGCTCGGCTCCTCCCGAGGCAAGGTTGGTGATTGATCACGAGATCTGGAGCGTGAGAGACTGGGAAAATGTGATGGGTAAGGGGGGGGGGGACTTGGGAGTTGTGGTTAGGTAAGCGGTGAAGAGAATTCCTTGGAATTCGAATAGGGGGATAGAACTTATCAGTCTAGATTGGGCGATGCTTGCTTCATGGTGGCCACTACTCGTTATACCAGAAAGTCTGAAAATAGATTTTTTGTGGGGGGATTGACGCGAGCGTTCCGGCCTTACCGAAGCAACGTCGAATAACTTACGTAAAATAATTAAAAACACAGAAAACCACCAAAATTATAACCAAAATCAAATAAATCTATATCGCTACGATATTACTTTTCGTTTATAAGTTAATATATATTACGTTCGCTTAACCCTTTTTTTCATTTCTATTTATTAATTATATATTATTATTTAAGATATTTTAATAATTTCTTATATTAAGATATATAATTAATATTTAATGAAACTATTATTCTTAAATATTATTAATTCGATATTATTAATTATATCGATATTATATTTTTTTAAGGTTTATAAAAAGATTTAAAGATTAAATAATAATAAAATATATAAATAAAATTAATATATTAATATTATATATTTTTAAAAATATAAAAGTTTTTAAATAAATAAATAATAAAAGGATTTATTATTAAGGATTAATTAGAAAAATAATAAAATAAGCAGAAAGAATAAGAAATATTTGATTTTATATAAAAGTATTATAATTATAAATAAAATTAAATCTAAATAAAAATAGAATTTTATTATATTAATTATTCTTTATTATTTATTTAAATGATTATTATAATTATAATTCTAATTTATAAGATATTTAAGATTAAATATTAAGATTATTTTAATAATATATTTCTTTTTATCGATTATTATTTAATTTTCTTTTTATTATATTTATATTTTAATCTTTTTAATCGGTTTTAGAATCTTATAATATTAATATTATAATTATTAATAATATTATTAATGAAATTATTATTATTTAATTAAAACTTATTAAATCTTAGAATTTCTTTAATAAAAATCGATTATTAAAAGGGATTAAAAAGGCTCTTTTAACCGAATTTTTATAATTTAATATTCTTTAAATTAATTAAATAATTTATAATATCGAAATTTATCTATTATTATATATTATTATTATTATATAAAGAATTCTTTTTAAAATTCGATTATATTTTAAATATATCGGATAAAACCTTAATATTTTATTTAATATAATATAAACGATTTAGAATAAAATTTTAGAATATATAATAATTAATAATATTAATAAATAAAAGAGAAATAAAGAAGATAATAATAAAAATATATATTTCGATTTCATATATTTAAAGTTAAAATAATTATTAAAAATCGAAATCTTTATTTATTTATAATAATAATTATAAACCTAAGATTATATATTCGTATAATATTATTTTAAAATTAAAGAGATCTCTTATATTATAATTCGTTATATTAATAGAATTATAATTATTATTAATAATAATCGAAGGTTTTTTCGAATTTTTTATAGATTTTATCGAAAATATTAATATTTATATATATTATTATAATATAGAATTAATATTATTAAAATAATTTCGAAACCTTCGAAATATATTATACGATTATTATAATATTTATAATATAAAATATATTTTTATACGATTTCTTTTTAATATTTTAAGGCTTACATATAAAGTTTTTATTAAATATTTAATATCCTTTAAATACCCTTTTTTATTTATATATTGTCACAGGCTAGGAGGGTGAGTAGCTTTACCACTAGACCAACAGTGAACTGCCCAAAAAGGGACTATTATTGGATGGAAGTCCAATATGGACTACTTAAGGGTCACAGATCTGGACCTGTAACATATATAATAATTATAAAAATAAGATCTTATAATCTAATAATTATTCTCTAATAAATTATATTAAAAGATTAAAAATAATAAAAAGAGAAGATTTAAATTAAGCTTTTTCATTAAAATTCTTATTATATAATAGCTTTATATTTATAATTAACCGTTTAAAAGAGTAATAAAAAGTATAAAAAATATAATAATTTCTTTAATTAAAGGATAAAAGAGGGAAAAGTTTAAATAAAAAGGTAGAAGAAAGATATTAGATATATAATAGAGGTAAATTACGGCTTTTAATTTCTTAATTTAAAAAAAAAACCTTTTAAACTATTTTCTTTTATTTATTAAGAACCTTTTTACGATTAATTATTCTTTTTAATTCTATTTAAAATTAAACTTTAAGATTAAATTTTAGAATAGATTTCCCCTTTTATAATTTCTTTATTCTTTTTAATAAATATGAAATTAAAACTCTTTTTAGTTTTTTTATTATATATTCTTTTAAAGTTTTTCTTTTTAAGAAGATATAATCTTAATTAATTATTTATTATCTATTTTATCTTATATTATTAAATTTAAACCTATAATTAAAAGATTTTTTATTTAAGGTTAAAACTTATTCTTTTAATAGTATTTACTTTTATAGATTTTAGAAACCTATTATTATTAATAGAATCTCCGTTTATTATAAAATAGTTTAAATAAATAAAAAGAATTAAAATTAAATAAAATAACGATTATTTTTAATAATTATTTATTAAAACTATAATTTAAAAAACTATTAATTATTATTAAAAGATTATTAGAATCGGATTTAATATATATTTTATTATTAATTTAAATAAAAATTTAATATATTTTAGATTTACGAAATTCTTATAAAGAATCCTTATAATATATAAAATTAAATTATATAAAATATTAATATTTTTAATCTTATTATTAATTTATCTTTTATTCGATCTTTTATAAAATAAATAAAATTTATTCTTAGTTTATAATATAGAAAACCGAATAAAATAAATATTATTTTAATTATATTAATAAGAAATTATAATTCCGATTTATTAAATAAATTATTCTAAAAATTAAAGAAAATAAAATTATCTTCTATTTTATAAATAAATCTTATTATTATATTAATAATAATCTATATAAAAAAAGATATATTATTATATAAGAAAATACTCTTATAAAAGAATTAATTAAAATTTAAAAACTAATATATTTTAAGATTATATTTTTTAATAAAATATATTCTAATTTTAGAATAATATATCCGGCTTATATTTAAGAGGATATTAAAAATAAGGTTATTAAGAATCCTATTAAAAAATTAATTATTATTAATATTTATTAAAAGGAATAAAATAATTTGAAAATTATTTATAATTATTTTAAAAGTATATTAGAATTTAAATATATAAAGAAATTAAATACTAATATTATTATTAATAAAATTAAATAAATATAATAATAAAAGTTAAAATAAAAGTTTAAATTCGAATTATTTAAATATAATTAAAAAGGGAATAATAATATTAAGAATAGAATCGATTAATTCTAATATAAAGAAATAATATATTAATTTATTAAAATTTTGAAATATTTATATTAATAAATAAATAGATTCTATTTCTATTAATATATCTTTAAATATAAGAAATATAAAGATTTAATCCTAATAAGAAAGTTTATTTAATTAATAATAATATTTCCTTATATTTAAAAGCTTATAAATTATTTTTATATATCGTTAAATAATTAAATATTTATTAAATTCTCTTTTAACCCTTTAATTTATCTAATTTATATCTAATTAAGAATATATTTAATATATTAAAAGATTAAATAGATATATATAAATATAATCGGAATATTAAGGAAAATAGGTTAATATATATTATATTTTTAAAGGACTATTAGTAGAAGGATATAATTTAATCCTATATATCGCTTTCGGAAGGATTTCTTAAAAAACTTAAGCGTTACAAGAAGGCGGAGGGTAGAAATGATTTTAGAGGATAGGATTGAAAAGTGATTTTGGTTTTGGTGTGCGCATGGGCAAATCGCATGTACTTTTTGATATCGGCGCTCGGGTTTAAGTTCTGCGCCGTGTCGGCGCTCAGACCACAAAAAATCTATTTTCAGACTTTCTGGCATAACGAGTAGCAGCAATCCTCTCGTCGTTGAGTCAAATTCCGAATTTGTATGAGCGCAGGTTTGCTATTTCGATGGACCTGTACTCGAGCAATATAACCCCTAAATATCAGAATCTTAATCTTCCAATGAAACGCCCTGGAGCCTGGACATCTTTCGAGGCGAGCACCTGTGTTCTTTCCTCAAGTTAGTCAGTCTCCTTTCTTATATTTGTTTGTAGCCTACCGAGCTAAGCGAGAACCCCTTTCCAGGCGAGTGAAATTAGTTGCAAAGCTTGCCTTTTCTAGAAGCGGACATTCCAACGACAGCGTGAAGTAGGAATTCAATATGTTCGACAAGTACCAAAAAAGAGGTGGGGTTTCAACCTTTTTTTGATTGATAATCGCTGCTGATATCTACGCTGTGTCAAGCCCAGGTCGTCTTGCTGCTTGCACGACGACCGCAACCGATATCCATTGTAACGAATTCAAGCGCCCGCATAATTGCCGTCTAAAGTGCCCATATCCCAATGCAACAAATGAAATATAGGCAACCAGCCCGTCTCTGGCATGGGGCTGAGCACTCGGACAGAAACTCTCCATCGCGGGCTAATTTCGTGCATTGGTCGAAGTTTTTCCCCCACGGAGGCATAAAAACTTTTTGATAACCGTGCCTTCCATAGCCAAGCGTAACAACGACTTCATCTTTGAGGCCATCGTAGCCTGGCCGCTCCTCAATGCTGCCTTGCGTTCTCCAGTGCAGGGTGTTCATTCCTTTTTTGCGTTTGCTTTTCGTTTACCTTCCCGATATTTTCCAACCTTCTCACTCATGTACCTCCAGCTTCTGCTTACGCCAGAGGTCAGAATACCTTTCATGCTCTGGCTAGTGCTGGGCCATCCAATCGTGCTTTTAATCACACCCCGCACCTCACCTCGCAAGTCTTCAGCCGGTTCGCTAGCAATTCTTCTTTCAAAACCGCCGCCTTCTCGTCTATTGATCCGTGTTGCATCTTCATCGCTAGACTGCTCTAGCATTTTGTTGAACTCTAGCTGGGGTATTTGATACTTCTTCTGATACTGAAAGTAGAGCTTCGATCGAAAAGATTTGGGTAATCGTCGGACCATGTTGCCTCTCTTCACTGGGCTCATATCTTGTGTTAACTTAACATTGGCATCAGGATCTGCAGCCCACTCCGGATTTGAACATTTGGAATCATTGAGCTCGATATTCGGGAGATTTTCGATCAGAGGCAAGTAAAGGCGTCGAAAATGAGGCAGGTTGTTGCCCACGATATTGGCTACCTTGGAAGGATCTTCCGTTGGAAAAGCCATTCTTGGGTCTCCCATATAGCTAATGTTTGCGATTGTGGCATACAACTCTCGCTCTGTGAACGTTGGGGGGAGAAGCAGTAGTGCCGTTCGCAGAGCCGAGATTAGGTTGACTTGATTTGCAAGACGAACTCGCGGGTCATCACGGAGAATCTTGACGGGTTTCTGCAATCGGCCAGCCAAGTACAGAGTCGACCACTCTGAAAGATCCGTACACAAGCTATCCAAGTTCACCACGCCATACTTGATCATAATACCATTAACCATGACGTATGGATTGAAATAAACGCCAGCTCCCCACTTGTCTTGAACTGCCGATACTGCGCCGGACCCAAGTGAACCAAGTGCCGAATAATGATCTCGGTGCTGTTGGAGGTTCAAAGAATGCCAATGTTGGGTATACGAGACGCCAAAAATGAAGTCAATCATCTTTGGATTCCCGCCTTGAGCTTGCTCCACCGCGCGAGGTGGGTTTGTATGAATGGAGGTAGCGCTCGAAGGAGTTCCCGAGGGTTTCGATTGGGGGAATACCCCAGACCCGTAGGCAAATGCATAGCGAATCGGTGCTCTGAATTGCCATAAGACCTGGCGTAAAGCTTCTTTGAATTCAAGATCAATCTTAATGTGCTGATTGTAACCAAATTCTTTCCCGGCGGGCAATTGCGAAAATTTCTCTACGTCAAAATTCAGACTATCCTCCCAATCCGACGGCGGACTTGAAGTATCCGCCGTTTGCTTTCCGGACTCCGTAGCAAGGGCGCGTCTAGTGTTGAGCGGGATTCGAAGGGATTGATAGCTGCTATTCCCAAGACGCGGCAGCAGGAAATGCTGCGGGGAGGTTCTCAAGCAGCTAGTCTGTCGACGCGGGAAGCTGTTAGCTAGGCTCTTCCGGCAAGTCCTGAACGTGATAGCTCACCTGAAGCTGGCGGAGGGCCATTGCGACCGGCGATTGGCGAGCTGCACGAATTGTATAGGAGGAATATATCGGGTGCAGCAGATGCTGCAGAGTGGTTACCGGTGGTACTGGTCATACGCCATGTGTTCCAAAATGCTGTGGTCGCGAATGGTGATGGTGTTTGGATGTAGAAGTTGGCAGGGCCGAAGCTCGCTTTTTAGCATCCCCGCCGGCTGTGTCCGAGGAATGCCAGAAAGGATTTAGGTAGCGCGGATAGGACCAGCAGGTACGAGTAGGTCAGGCACATGGAAGTGAAGGTAATGAAATTAGTGAATCCATCACGCCAAAGCAATAAACAGGATACATAACTAATTATCACCTTCAACATTTGCACTTTTACAAAGTTTTCATTGGCCAATTATAAAGTGGCTCGAGAGCTTCACCTTCACTTCGGATGTTTTCAGGTGCGTGCGTTATCGATAAGGCTGAGGCTCGCTCCTTCCCCCTGGCTTCCATAGCAACAAAGAACCTTGAAATCTGCGCCATTGTTGTCAACTCCACAATTACATCTCGAGCTTCACAACACCATCCCTCTCGCGCGCCCACATCCCGCGCGTCAGGCGCTCGCGATCTTTCCAAAATGAAGTCTCATTCTCCGCGACAAAGCACAGATGCTGCACGAAGAAGAAGCTCTGTAGGTCTGGGTCATCGCACCAGCTTTGGCAGTAGTATTCCTCGGGTACAATCGCGGGTGAGTCTGCCTTTCCATCTGCCCTGAGCAATGCATTGAAGCTCTTGCTATTAACGATCGCGTACTGATAACCTTTCATAGATCGCGCTCGGACGACAGGCAAATAATCATAATCAGCCCGCCTTTGATTTTTTGACAGGCGAGCCTACAAACGCAAATGCGCGGCCACCTTCAAGAGATACCAATTTCCGAAAATCCGCATCACGAGTGTCCTCTGCAGAGTTTGGCAAGGAAAATATCGAATCTGATGCGGACCGTGAGAAGCGAAGGAGAGAGCTGGACGAGCTCAAAGCCGAAGTCAAGACACTGAAATACACTATCGACAACAATAAGCAGGAAGAGGAACTTGCGAAACTCAGACACGAAAGTGAAGTCAGAGAGGCCCGGCGGAAAGCCGAAGAAGACTTCAAGTGTCGCCAGGCAGCGGAAGCTGAAAGATCTAAAGCAGTACGGCAGTATGAGTCTCTGCTGAAGGAGATTACTGAAATTAGAGATGCTGCAAGCAACGAGAAAGCGGCGCTAGAACGGCGACTGCGGGAAGCGGAAGAGAGCAAACGATCGCTAGAGGAGGATGTAGAAGACATCAAGTCTGAGCAAGAAGAAAGTCTCCGGTCTATTGAAAGAAAAGCAAAGGAGCTTCAAACCCGGAACGATACTCTCCAGAAAATTGTAGAAGATCTGCAACAAGATTCTGATGAAAGGGAGAATTTGTTCCAACAGGCTCAGCAGCAATTGTCAGACAAAACTCAGACTTGCGGTAATTTGGAGGCCGAGGTGCTACGACTAAAGGCACAAACTGGCGATGCAGACACTCTGGCTATCATCAAGAGAGAATTGAGCGAACAGGTTACTCATATCCGAACCCTGGAGGCAGCAAATAGGGAGCAAGCTGCCGAATTGAAACATTTCAAGCGACTCCACAAGAGCGTAGAAGTTGTGGAAGAAGAAAAGCGATCATTGCAAAGAAGGCTTGATTCTATGGAGGGGCTCGAAAATGAGCTTGGAGAAGCAAGAATCCAACGACAACGGCTCGAAGACGAACGTTTGGCTTGGACTGCGTATCTCCAGAGCCAAGCTGGCATAGATGGGACCCTTGAGTTTCAGTCCCCTGAAGCACTGGCCAGAGCTCTAGTCGCGGAACGGTTGCAAGCAGCTTTATATCTTGAGAGAGCCGGCGCTGTAGAAGCGGAATCTACAGATAAAGATATTGCTATTCAGGGTCTCGAGGCCGAAAAGATGAGCCTGTTGGCACAGATCGAGAAAGCCAAGGCAAATCCTATTCCTTCTGCCAGCGGAGACAACAAAGCTGTACTTCGTTTAGAGCGACAACGAGCCCTTGCCATTAAAGAGGCGGAATACCTCCGAGCTCAACTCAAAGTTTACGATGAAGAGGATACCACGTTCCAGCCTGAAAATGTCGATGAAGGAAAAAACAAGCGTATCCAAGAACTGGAGGATATGGTAGAGCAGTATCGTCAAGAACTTCAAACTCTTCATAGAGACATTGCCGCTCAAGAGAAGGCGGTTTCAAAACCCACACCTGAAATTGGAACCAAACGACCTCGCGATGATGAAGAGGAGAATGAACGTTTAGGCCAACTCTCTCGTAAGAATCGTAAACTCCAAGAAGATCTCAGCAGCCTTCAAACATCAACCAAACTCCTTCAAAAGGAACTCTCGGTTTCACAAGAACGACTTAAGGTCGCAACAGAAAAGGGTAAAACCCGCGTTCTCTCTCTCCGCTCCAATCCTACTTCGGATGTTGAAGCTATCAAAATGGCTACACTCACTGCCCTGCGCGCCGAGAATGCCGATCTCCTAGCGCAACTCCAAGGCTCCACCAACCTCACTATGGTACCCAAGTCTACTCTAGAAGCTGCTCGTCTCTTAGTCACCGAAGCTGAATCAAAGCTGGCTTTTGAAAAGACGCGCATAGATCGCCTTCGCAAAGTTTGGAGCCGCACGAGTGCCGAATTTCGTGAGATGATCATTTCTTTGTTAGGTTGGGATGTAGTCTTCATGAAAGATGGCAAGACACGCGTTACCTCCGTGTTTTACCCAAGCAAAGATGATGATGAGAATAGTATCCTGTTCGATGGTGAGAGGGGCACAATGAAGGTTAGCGGCGGACCTCAAAGTGCATTCGCGCTCAAGATCGGCACCCAGAGCAAGTTCTGGGCCAGGGAACGAAGCAGTATCCCCTGTTTTCTGGCAGCCTTGACATTGGAGTTTTGGGATGAAGCTAATAAGGACAACACTATGAGGGTTGATTCTTAAGGAGCGCGTGCAAATGAAAAAGGGAGTCATGAGAGAGATGATACAGTGAATGTTTGGTGTTCATATGGGCTATATTTGCTGGTATGGCGTTTGGTGTTATATGGCGCATAAATCGTCAAGGCGAAAGGAGACGGTTCTGCTGACATTGTACCATAGTACGAAGTAATGCCAAAGACCTCGATAATACCCATAAATATCATACCGCATCAATTGGTTTTGACCATGGTGACCACCACTCCTCTCCCATTTGTGATATCGTTGTGCCAGACCGACATAATGAATAAAGGCTCTCATGTTGACTCGCATTATGGGCGCACTGCGTTTGTATAAGCTCCATACCTCTGTCCTAAATTTTTGCAGAAGGTGCGCCTGGTCAGCAACCTGGCCAGAGAAAGCTGCTGCAGTCGGCACGGAAGGAAGGAAGTAGTAACATTGCAAGGGTATATATAACCAGCTACCCTCCCAATCTCAAAACGGCGTTCAATTTCTGCATCCCATTTCGGTTTTCTTGTTGGAATTTGCACAACCTACTACCCACTTCACTTCTCACTTACCCCCTTTCTTGACGGAACAGCCGTCTGATGTCTCAAACTCCACTTTCTCTCCTATCTGCATGTCGTCATCAATTTATTCGCCGTCTGTAGGTCGGCTGAGCAGGTATGTGTCCCTGTCACATTCGAAGAAATGAGTGTATGCTAATCATTCTTGTAGGTCAAACACCACACGTCTCTTCCTTTGCTCCCAACCACCCAGCTCAACGCCCGAGCATTAGATTTTGCATTGCTAGCTCGGCCACCCAATCGACTCGACACCAGCTCGAATTCTTGCGGTCTCTTTCTACCAATCTGGTCCAAGTCACTTGTGCTTCTCCATGGCCCTCCGAAATGCGGGATCGAGCTCCTACTTTGGCACTTACAAGTGGCCTTGCACCGCAATGCCTATGAACCTATGTTGGTGTACATGTCTTGATTTATCGCATTGGTAAGTACCTAGGTAGGTCCTGATGTTTCTTCACTGTGCAGTACAGCTTGTTAATGTTTTTGCAACAGAGGAACACTGCGAAAGAACTTGTCTCTACTCTGTTCGAACTCCACAAACACTGTGAGATTCCTGCACTTCCTCCGAGCCCGAGAAGCAACTCGCTCAATCATTGCCGACTCGGGTGCCTCTTGGTGATGTGGACATCAATCCACCCCCGGCTTTCCTCCCTTCGAAACACAAAACCAATCAATGCATGGTTGGAATGACAATGGAAGCAGGTGTAGTACTTGTATTGGTGAGCCTGGTAAGTCAACCTTAGACAACCTCTTTTGTTATGAATAATAGTAGTATTAAACTAAAACTTAAATAGCATGCAGCAATCGAAGGCGGAAATATGTCGAAGAAATTTTGGTGGTATTCGTGGTTTCTAATCTTGGGACCAGTTTTTGGAGCATTCGAGTTTTTTCGTTTGAAGCGTGATAACGCAGGATACGATATTATGCATGTCGACCCCCAAGATGAATCCCTTGAGGATTATTTGGGAACGTTGGGTTACGAGTATATCGGAGTTAGACATGCTTAAAGCCTGGTTGCATATGAAAAGCCTTGAGAGAATGAGAAGTAATTGAATTGTGAATCGGAAGGCTTGGAGTTGGGTTTCTTATGATACTTATCAATGGGACATGGAGTTGGCGTTGTGGAAACGGGCACAATTGTATTGCCAAATGAATTGAACTCAAGACCGAGCCATCGACAGTAGGACATGAAGTTCGTTTACAAGAGTCAGTTACACTTGAATATAGTTCGAAATTACCAAATGGAACATTTTATTAGAGGCTTTGTCACAATATATAATCTATCACATCATAAGAAAAGGGGGAGTTCATTCATTTCAATTCATTTCATTTCAATTATCTTACTCGATTATTACCGAGTTCATTTGTTTCCCCAAGCCCAACCAAACGCCAAAAAGCAACCTGTTTGCGCCCCCCAAGGCCACCAGACCTATACCGTCTTGATTCCTCCCAGAGCTTCCATCGCCCTCGCTCCCTCAACCTCGAATTTGGTCACAAGCGTTTCGCAATCTCCCTTCAACTTGGTTTCTGTTTGCTTTGCATTATAGTATATCCAGTCTTTGACGGTCATTTTCATCTCCGCGTCCGAAAGGCCATTCTTCATCGCCCTCGTGTTGAACATCTCCTCGAATTCCACGAATACAGCATCTATGTCGACCTCGGTCCAAGGATTCTTGGTATTGAGATCTTGTCTTTCAACTGGAGTTGGCGGTCGATTTTCAGCATCCGAGGATTGCGGTGATTCTAGTCCAGTGCGTGGTAATATTTGAACTGGGGGTGATCGAAGAACCGGGAGCGGATCAACATCAATAGCGTCCATAACAGGCTGTGGAGTCCTTCTTTTCGGGGTTGGCGCGATTTCGACTTCTTCAATCTCCTCGCTTTTCCTCTTTTTGGCATTGGATCTTGCTGGTTCGGGACTTGCAGTAACTGCCACTGGTTCCTCTTTTCTAGCCCGGGTTGCCCGACCTTTTTTGGGGACTGGTTTTTCGATTGATGTCACTTGTATTGGATCTTCCGAAACGGCTCTTGACATCTTTTTCGGTCGCCCAGCCTTTTTCGTTATAGTTTTCGTGGTGTTGGTGCTAGCAAAGGATGGACCGTCGGATTCGATAGACTGCATCGATGCTCTAGAGACCTTGGAACCTCGTTTTGAGGCTCTTTTTGCTTTCGCTTTCTTCGGCGGTGCCTGATAATTATTGATCAGGGCAAAATATGTACAGTCCGAAGATCTTTTCTGATGTTCATCCCTACTCGGATTAGAATCGCTGGTTTAAAAAAAGATGAACCACAAGTGAACTTACATAGGTACATCCGAGTTTTCCCAGCCATCTAGAGCAAGGTCGCAATATGTGCAAGTTGCCATATCATCGGATTCGTTGGTCGGTGTATATTTCCAACCGGCTTCGACCATCTTTTGCGTCGCGTTAGTACGAATTCAAATCTGACACAGAAGAGGATCATACCTGTTTGGTTCTGCATTTCCAGCCTCTCTTTCGCTCATGTGGCCATTTCTCGCCAAATGTAGCCTTTCGAGCCTCGAGCATTTTTTCGTTCAATGGGTATTCCTGGCTGAGCTCTCCAACTTGTGTTCCGATTGCCGCGACAATGGCCCATCCGCAGTCTGGGGAGTGTGTTAAGTGTTCGGTAAGTGGATTATCTTCCTTGACCCATCCGTCGAGAAATCTGTGGCATAGGAAGCAGGCGACATTGTCGGGACTGCCTTGTTGAGGGTGATAAAAGAAGCCTGCTTTTGCGAGCTGCGATTCTATTAGCATTCAGAATGTGAAGACATCAGAAAACAACTTACACTGTCGGGTGATGGATGCTGGTGGGGCCATTTTATCGACTTGGGCGCCTTTGCGCTTGCGTTGGATGCCCTCCGTTTTGGTAGCGGATGAGCGACTTGGAATGATTCAAGTCTACTTTCGTACGTAAAGAATTGATCGGCGATATCTTCGATCGTCATCTTGATTTTGGTGTAGGTATTATGCGCAGTAAGGGAGGTGGCGGAGGTGAGGCTTTTGGAAGTGTCCAGAGCTTGAAGGTTGAGCGTGGTGAGAACGGTTTTTGGTGCGCGCGAGACGCGATTCGAAGTCAATTGAATGTAAGAGGTTGCGAGAGCCAAGGGCCAGAAGATCAGAGTGAGCAGAAGCGTTGTTGTGATGCGATGCATTGAAAACAGGGTGTGATCAGAATCGTGGTCATGAACAGAAGAGGGGAAAAGAGGTCGTCGGCCATGTGCATTGTTTACTTCGCGGATGCAGGACCGCGCTAGTGCGCGTAACCGGGCAAGCGCGACCAGCTCCAGCGTGTTCACGTGACACTCCCGCCTGGACATCCTCGGCCTCGGAACCTGCAGATGGCTCTGCGTTGGCTTTGGATAAAATATGATTTTCGGAATCTATATTTCAGTCGGCGATCTCAATCACTCGATATATTGTTACATCGAGCAATGTCGGACAACAATCAACAACACAACTTCAGTTCGTGACTGCATTTACGTTTTTGCAATACAGAAATATATACCAAGCAAGGACATTCCGTATATCGCCAACCAGTGAAAATAGATCTCGGCTCAAAATTCAATAAACAAGTTTTGGAGTTGCTGGCTCAATTCGCTCACAAATCCGGAAGACGGCATTTGGTCATATCAAAAACATGATATATTTTCCGGCCTCCAACAAAGCTCCAACATCAACATCCTATCCAAAAACACTCCCCACGACAATTAAACCTCTCCGAAAATCCTCAAGAATCAAACACTTGACAATCCGTCCACCCTTCGCATCCAAGAATCCAATTTAGCGCGAAAAGAACGGCAATGGCTAGCTCTTATCCAGCGGGAAGGCGAACCGTTTTCATGATGTGCCTGCACGAATGTGAGCATTATTGAACCCCAAGGGTATCACCCATCATGCCACTGCCGAATTTTCCAAACTAACATGCTTGCCACTGAACACCCACGACAAACGTGACTTTTCCGTCAACGGAGTCTTCGGTGAGGAGACCTTGCGCGGTCGTGCTGGTGGTGGCCAGGCGCACCTGAGAGTTGACGTTGAGAGGAAGTGCAGCACCGCAGGGCGACCAGATGGTGGAAGTGAAGGGGATCTCGTCGGAGATTAGGTAGTCAGCGTCCATGGGACCTTTGAAGTTGGTGGTTGTTGTTGCTTGGGTTGAGGCTATGTAGAGATTAGTGGAATTCTACTAGGGGTAGAAATTTGTTTGGATTGCGTACAGCCAGAGAAGTAATAAGTTGCAGATTGGGTTCCGGTTACACCGGCATCAAGGCCAGCGTAGCCACGGAAATCCGTCCCAAGAATACTGTATTGAAAGCCAGAGGGATACTCGAGATTGATGTTCAGCTGACAGTTGATGCGGCTGCTAGTGATCGGGACACCAGGGCCAATCGACGCCACAAAGCTGTCGAAGATGAGAGTGAAACTAAAAGCGGAGAAAAAGTCAGCAACGTAGGGGTTTCGAAAGAATACTACCGCATTAACTGGTTTAGAGCGCCCCCTCTCTCTCGTTTTGACTTTATTGTGCTAGTTTACTACAGAGAATTGAGGTTAATGGGAGAGGGACTCCCGTGAACGAGCCTCTCCCGTAAACGAGACCTCTGTCATTTTGATCTCTATTCTCTGAAATGGTCTGGCACAATAAGGCCAAAACGGGAGAGAGGGGGGGGGGGTTCTAAACCAATTAATACGTTAATCTGAATATAAATGTGGCCAGAGAAAAGCTACAGACGTTAAACGATCATCAGAGATGAAAGACCCAACCGATCCTTGTGGGCACCCAGTTCCACCATAAGAGATTGAGTTGATGGTGACCTTGGATGGGTCGGGAGCTGTGGCTGGAGCCGAAGTAGTGGCAGCCGGCGAAGCAACAGCAACTGGAGCACTGCTGATCGGGACAGTAAGTGCTGGTAGCGGTATATCATCATCATTTGCTGGAGCTGCAAATACTGTAGCCGCAAGGGCGAGGAAGGGAAGAATGGCAAGCATTTCGAAGGTGTTTCGGCGTTAAGTTCTCGGTCACTGTAAGCTAGTAATCTTCTCGAGTGTTATGTCAACGGTGATGAAATTTAGATGATGAGGACTTACGAAGTCTTTATACCTGCAGGATTTTGCATGATCCCGAGGTTTAGGTTGAATAACGGATGATTGCCACCGGTTTCTATATTAAATTCCAGGCAGTAGAATTTTGCTCTGGTGTTGTATTTAGTTACCATCATGGCGACGAGCAAGCCCATCCGTCTTCTTGGCTAGAGCAGGGAACTTATCCCCGCAATAATATAAAGAGCGCCACATATGTGGGTGATTCATGGACTGACAAGTACAATACGAGATGATAATAGAGCTTTACATCGGATAAAGATAGGCGAGGATGGCCGATTTGACGTCGTTGTAGCGACGGAGAGATTTCATGTAATCTTACAATACAACGGTGGCAGGATGCGTCTCATCGGTCTAACCCGTACGAGAGGGAAGACCCCGTGTTACAACGTGGCTCGTGGCGTGCTTGTGACTGCAATTCATATCGGGATAAGGTGTTGTAAATTGAACTTTTGCTATGTATAGAAGCAAGGTAAGCTTGACGGAAGTGTGAAGGGTCCAGCCAATGCAACCCGGGGTATGGAT
The DNA here is from genome assembly GCA_003988905.1 of Hymenotorrendiella dingleyae. Classification (NCBI taxonomy): domain Eukaryota; kingdom Fungi; phylum Ascomycota; class Leotiomycetes; order Helotiales; family Helotiaceae; genus Hymenotorrendiella; species Hymenotorrendiella dingleyae. The sequence goes on from QYAP01000357.1 coordinate 46,068, forward strand.
ACGGTCAATGTATACGGAGGATAGGTTCTCATGAGCTGGAAAACCTCGATTTGTTCAACACGAATCTGATCACTTGAAACCGTGCAGCCGCTTTAGTATGAGGACACTTGCATCTTGTGAGTATCGCACCTGCCAAGTGGGCAATTGTCATGAGTTGTTCAGTAATGTAAACAACTGACAAGAAGGAAGCCTAGTCAGCTAAGAATAGTCAACCCCTGTTACCAAGAGAGAAGCAGGAGAAAAGGCTGCCGCTTGACGAAAGGTACAGTTGGACCTGCCGAAATACACGCCGACCATACTCAACCGCGCGTCTATGCCCCATAGATACAGAGATTGCCGAGCTCAAAAATCGCCGCAACCCCCGCAGAGTTTGCTCCAAATGCATATCATTATCTGGGGAAGCAGTGAATATGCAATGTCGGAATAAGGAAGGCTCTTGAGGCGCTGTCTCTTCATCGGAACGGTCCACGGCCGTCGACGAATTGGAGAGCCGCTCAATGGTTCGTCAAGGGTCGTTTAGGCACGAGAAGGACCGGAGAGTGTCACCAAAATGAGGCGCCTAGGTGCATGCGGGTGGAAAATTCCTCAATTAATAATGATGTCTGAAGCAGCGCTGGTGAGCGTGTAGATGGTAGAGGAACGCGAGATGAGAGGTCGTCGAATGAAGCCCTCTCAAGTGGGGCGACTTTAAGCGATTAAGTAAGCGATTGTCCAACGACATCTCTAAATATCCGGCAATGTATAAATCTTTTGCCTAATTTCTCCCAATAACTTCAACCAGTGAGCCGCCTACAGCCTCCCGAAATTTCAGCCATCAGATTGGTGGTGACAAATGGCCTGCCAATATTGGACCGCCACCCGAGGGAAGGTTTTCAGGCACCACGAAAAACTCCATAACACGATCGAGAACGCTGAAGGGAGAAGCTGGCCGAGGTGGAATAGGTCCTCGAGATTGACAGAGAGTTGAGCTATCTTCTTTCTTGGTGAGATGATTTGTTACTTGGAAATATCTATAAAAAGAGTGGTGGAAGCATTCACCGTAGATATGCAAACATCCCGGGAACGCATGTCTGCGCAGAATTCCCCTGCAAGCAATTCTGGCTGCCTAGACAACAATTGGAATTCAACGCCGATACAACGGTCTACTCGAACGTGTCATGACCAATACAGAGTGCCAGAAAGACTTTCGTATTGCTTATGTCAACCTCCAACACAGACGAGTCTCTTTCCGCCGGGCTTTCATTTCTCTTGGCAAAGAAGTCATTTGGCGTCGATATTAAGGACTCTAGGCAGACATTCCTAGTATAGCCAGACCCGTATGATGCCGGCAACATACACAAATTTGTCAATAATACAGAAGTATCAAGAAATATCTGTTGCCTCAATCCTACTTGCGGTCCGCCTCTCCGTTTTGCGATATTTCGGTTTCAACAGTCACGAAACGTTGCCTTGAAGGAAGATTTCGTAAAATTTGAGCACTGGGTAACAACTGCCAAGAAATGGCACCGTTATTCATGAGTTATCCCTCACGGCAAGAATTTCGAGGTCCGGAATAAAAGAGTTGCCTAGCTTTTGACAACGGTTGGATACGAGATCACGTCGAGACTCGAGAGCGACCGAATATTTGAAATTGTTCCATCGACTTGGCATCTCATTGTTTTTTATCAATTCAATGAGAAGGGAAAACGACCAACTCCTTCACTTCTAGCGATTTTCCCACTCCAAGTCTCTCGAGCAGAGATTTTGCGTCTCTTTTCGATCTCAGAAGTGCTGAAAAAAAAAAACCAAGGCAACCGTGAAGTCAAGCCTAGAGCAACGAGGGAGACAAGAATAGTTGCAAGACGCAGGTCCTCGACTCCTCATGGTCCCGGTTCATCGGATGGCAGCCGCATGTGGTTTTGGCTTCATATTGGCTCCAATTCTGCCGACAACCACGTTCTCGATTACGCCGCCTTGCAGTCAAGAGACGTTGGCACAAGATGCGCTGTCAGGTGAATTGCGATCCCCTACCTCCACTAGGTACCTAGGCATTCGGGCGGCGTCTCTTTCGCCGACTCTCCAACAACCTGGTTTTGAGTGCAGTCGAGAGTTTGAATTCGCACGCGAACAATGGAATTTCCAGAAGGAAAAAAAAAATTCGAAGATCAAAATAGCCAAAGCAATAGGGAATTCCCAGGACTGTGAACGAATTCTGCGTCAAGGTACTCTTCCTACCAACAAACCCTCCACTCTATTGGTAAGTAGCTTCCAGGGGTTTTCTTGTGGCCAATAACCGCGTTTAATTGGTTGAGAGAGCTTGTGTGAATTGGATTTATATATCGTGGATTTGGGTGGGGCGGTCCCGCTTTTCTTTGCGCGTAACCTCTCCGTCAACAAAAAGGTTCAGCCTGCATCCTTGTCGTTGTCGTTGTCGCTGTCGTCGTCGTTCGATAGTTTCAACACCTCGCAGTGCGCTCTTTCCTAGTTTAGACACCGAGTAGTCCTCTCAGTGTGCTCCTTCTCCTATGCAATCTCATAGGAGGTAATCGTTCGTTCGGGATTGGCGCTATGCCGCGGGATTTCGCTTCTATGAGGTGCGCTTTTGTGTTTTGGGCGGGATTTTGCGCTGCGTTGATGGTGGTAGGCAAATTTATTAGGTATTGTCACTTGTAAACAGGGGCTGGCACATTTGATGAATGTTCCTTGTGATGAGGATTGAGATAAAAGTTCCCGTCAACAGTTCTATCATCATACCACGGTCTAGCAACCATAGTTTAAATGTAGAAGACCAATGTCAAATATTCATCTGGAGGACCGCACCGTGTCATTGCTCCCAGATTCACACCTATCATCCGATATTCACTCCACTGGAATTCGCCAGATGCAACAAACTTTTTGAAATTCTGTATTCACTTATAGCTTCCGACCTCTGCGGCTTTACTGGCCCAATATGAGAAAACTCTTGAAGTCTATCCTTCATAGTACAACAAAAAAAATACTCAAACCCCACCTTAAACCAAATCTGGAGATTACAAGTATTTACACTTAGGTAAGCCAACACTCCTTCAACCCCCAAGAGTCTGGCAACACGGACCTGCAGCCATTACCTTTTTTCTCTACCGCAAGTGCTAGTCAGTACGTCAATGGCCTCAAGAACGAAAGGGAAAAACTCAAAAGTTCACCAGCGCAAGCAACAGAGAAATGCAGTTAGTGCATATATGCAATTTTCGAGTAAAATCAGGCTGTACAAAATTCGTAGTTACAGAAGCTACATCAGCTATCGCTTATTCGTGATCCCACCGCCCAACTCCCACGCGCCATCATACATCCCATCCACTCTTTTGAATTAAACCTAATTTGCAACATAATTCCCACTAACAAACTTCCTCGCTGTCTCAATGCCTACCCAATTACCCATGGGCGAGGGTGGCGGCATGGCACTGGTGAGGGAGTCGTCCGCAAACGGGTCGTCGCTTACCGAGTCCTCCTTCTCTTTACCCTTTGAAAGCTCTAATCGCGCAAGAGAAATACGGCTTCCGAATGAAAAGGATGCCGATGCGGGTGTTTGGACTTCCCAGCGAGCTTGGATCTGACCGGGTGTGGGTGCGGCACCTTCTGTACCAGTGAAACGGCAAATGACTTTATGCGGTGTGTGGTCAAGTGTGATATCGCCAAGCCGCCAGTAGACAAGTGACTTCTCCTTGATGTGAGTACCGCTAGGCTTGGTTTGACAGCCTGTAGCTCGGGCACCTTCATAGGTCGCCACTATAATAAGATTGGAAAAGGAAATAGACGAGAGCCCCGAGTCGGGGTTGAGACTGTATTCAATGAGAAGCTGTAGCTTGTCGCTCAACTGCTTCCATGTTGGTTTTATTAGAAGTGGGCCTTGGCCTGTGACGTTCGACTCGTCCTCGTGCACTCTATACGTAAATCCGACTGCAGTTTTGGAATTGATAGTAGCAAGGTCAATTGTAAATTCGTCGGATTTCTCCGCGGAGACGGGATGTATAAATGTGGGATCTGGTCCAATGACCTCCAGACTAGGAAAGTTGTTGATGCGAATAGTCTCTTGATCTTTGGCAGTGTAAGCAAGATGGATTTCAGGCGGGAGGGTATACTGACCTGGCGGTAAAGGAGAATCATCATCGTTGCTCTTATTATATCTCAACGCAATCTCACCGCTTATTTTTGATGTTTTGATGATGCCACCTTCGAAAGACGCACTCATTGTCTCGATAATAGATGCATTGAGACCCGTGCTGTGCATGTCGGCATGTTTCATCACAGCATGATTCGTGAGTGAGTGACCTGAGCGGATTGAAGTAGTATCAGAAACGCTCGGCGCAGGTTTGTGCTCGCTTGCAGATAATGCAGCCAACGCGGCACTTCTGCCACTAGTAAGTCCAGGCGACGGTGGCATATGGGATTCAGAAGTCATATCCAAGGTGTTTGAAGTCGTACTTGTTGAAGGGACGAATATAGTGTTACGAACATCCCTTCGCCCCCTGACCGTTCCTAGCTTTCTATTTGGAGTACCGAGTTGGGTAGTTCTAAGCGTATTGGCAACATTGGACAGCGCCGCTTGTGCGTCTGCATCTTGCTCCGGTATGGGTTCTCTTCGTATGTCTAATTTGAATTGAGGAAGGTCACCATCCTGGGCCGCTTCTTGTTGTGCTTGCGATATTGGGTCTAACTGAGGTGGTGGGACTGAAAAGCCATCAGCATCCTTCGAGTTTTCTCTTGTATGAGACGGCGGTGGACCGGGCGGAGGTTGCACGTCAGAAAGATCAGACAAAGTTCGATTTGCGCTACCATTGGCGGCACTCGTTTTCGGTCTCACAGGTAGCGAGTCGGTAATATGAGAGGATTCGGCAGTAACACCATTAGTGCCGTTCGTTGGCGATGTCGGGCTAGGTGCTTCTGCCAACGATGATAATCGATTGTCACGGGGTGGTGAGTCTCGGAGATTATTCGATGAGGTGCGGGGAGAAAGGCTTGGTTGTCCACCATCTCTGCTCCCAGAATTTCCTCTACCAAAAGAAACAAAACCGCCTTTCGATGGCGACGGCGATCGTCCAAATGACGGTAACGAGCCGTGCATACTTTGGCGACGCCGACCAAGCATAGTGCCGAAACGACTTTTGAAATTGTCTACGAATCGAGTTAGTAGTGGTCATCCTAAGTAAGATAATTGTGGGAGCTAGAATTTCAAAACCAAAAGAGTGCCAACATAGTAGTACATACCCTTTTCGCTCTTTTCGTGCCTACTGGAATGCACACTTTGGCTGTCCGCATTTGACGTGGATTGAGGGGTTGGAGGGGGCGGTGGATGATTAGCTACCACTGCCGTATCTGCAGCAGACAATTGCCTTGCTCTACGATCTGTAATGGGGTTTCCTGCGGTGCCCGCTTGTGACCAATTCCGAATTTCTTGAGCTGTATCAACCTCTAGCAATGAACTGAGCGTCTGCTCAATTGAAATCCGATTTCTCTCAATCTGGTCCGCCTGCTGCGTCTCATACTGGGTAAGCACGTCGCGTAGGTGATTTAGCCGGCGCTCGTCCAACGCCTGCAAAGATTCGAATATAAAGGGCGCTTGTGAAGTCCATTGCTGCTCAGCCCCTTGGAGTTTCGATGCCGCCTGGCCTACTTTCGCAGCACTTGCTTTCCCACCACTTCTGCTCAGCTTATCGGATCTCCTCTGCGCATCGTCTAATTCCTTGGCCATGGACGCCAAATTCCCTTGTATGGTAGACATCTGCTGCCATTCTCGATTTTGTGATGCAAAATTGCGGAGGGGCAGTTCGACATCTTTCTCTATTCGCTGGCTTAGGGTGTAATGCGAACTTGCGATCTCCTCGGTGGAGGCAACGATTTTCTTCCATGGAGAGTCGAATATGCTTTGAACCATTTTAGTACCATGCCCTATGTTTCCAATTGGAGGCCATACCCAAGCTCAGAACCAACTTCCTGCAGCGGTTTCTTGGCCAACTTTCTGAGGCCCGCGACATATGCTTCCTCTACCTTCCGTCGTTCCTACGAATATGTAAACAGCTGTCCGTTGTAACTCGCGGTCGAAATGCTATACCTGTAACCAATCTGCAATCTCACTGTTCGTTTTGCCTATCCGCTTCACCCGCTCGTTGAATTTTTGTACGGCGCCCGTTGCCTGCAATCGCTCCTACAGTGGAATCAGTTATGGAAGCTTTGCGGGTGCTGCGACTCGGAGATCAAGAATGCGACGATGCTTACCAGCATAGCAGGGTATTCTTGCCGCGACAACGCCTCCATGATGGCTCTAGCTGGCTCTCCAGGACTCGTTAACGGATGCGCATAATCGGCTACAAATAATGTAGGAAAGGTCGCGCAGCGGTGGGCACGCTGAGGTTGAAGATGCTGAAGATGCTGATCGCGAGGAGAGAGTGAAATTACTAGGAGCTAGTGGCTGGGTTATTTCTCCAGGTCTCAAAGGACATAAGATCTGTAAGGTTGGGGGAGCTGGAATTCTCGGAAGTACTACGGCACGCGGCTCCGGTGCGAGCAGTAAGTAGTAGGTTGGTGCAGTCGGGCAGGCAACTAAATCCGGCTATCCCTGCAGCAGAAAGCCCCAAAATCGGTCGCTATCCAGGTGGCATGAGCCCATGCAGTGTGAGAGAACCAGACCATGTTTCCCTTTTGTTTTGACATTCTCGCAACGAAAAAAGCTGAAATTTTTCTGACATTTTAATATGAGGTAGAAAAGCAACTCCATCAACACAACTTGATCCAATCCCCCCAAAAAGCCCTCTTCCAGCCGGCGACCCCTCCGCTCTAAACTATCCTGCGCAGAGAACATTCCACTCCAAGCTCATAGCGGCAAGACAAGCCTTTGGATCTCCGCTCTGGGAAGATCACAGGAACAATACTTTATCAAACGGCCTCGGCTTCGTCGGAGGGGCTTGGGCGGAAAGACTGTGCAGCAGCTCTGCACGTCTCCTCTACCACCCTCTGCGCAAATGTCCAACTGGAGATCCGAACTAAAGGCAGCGGAGCGCTACGAGAATATTGAGAAACTGTAAGTAATTTTGCGCTGACAGCATCGTGCATAAGTGCCACTGACTTGACTAATATTTTGACGTGAAGGAGAATTAGCATTGAAGCCAACGGCCTCAGTGGTACCGGCGCTGCCCACAAGACCGCTTTTGCTGCAGAGACAGAGGCTTATAACACTTCAGAGTCAAAGGTAAGCTTTCTTTGAAACTGTGTCCGAGTAACGACGCTATTCCCATTTTTTTTTAGTCACGTGTGACTAGGATTGCTGTAGCAGGGTAACCTAGTTGTGTCTCCGCTCACCTCAGACACTACTTCCATCATTATGCCGTGCCATCTTTTCATTTGTCCCGTTATTTTCTTTCAATGGTACATTATTTTATACTTTGATGTGCTGATAAGCTTGCCCTGTCTTCAAGTCGAAGCCGAGGTCCCTATTGACAAAAGAATTGAGGAAGTGGGCTCAACATTCGTAACTCACTATGGAGCGGGTTTCTTGTAACCAATTTCAATTCTGCTCAGTTTACTACTTCCATACCGTCGAGCACCTTGTGACTTTGAGAAGCGTATCTGATGTATTGTCTAGGAAGCTTACCAGCAAGCTTGCGAAAACATCATCAATGAAGACATCAACAGTCCAGCATTTACAACCGGGATACTGGAAGCACCTCAAGGTCCTGGTATCTCAATAGGCCAATACACGGGGTGTCATCACATTGCGAGCGGGCTAGTTTCTGAAGTATTCAGGACTTCAACAGTAGCCTTGAAGGTCATTACGGAGACCCGCAATGTCGAACCACATAACTCAGCTCGTGAGGTCAAAATCTTGTCCCAGATATCGCATGCCTCAATTATCCAATTGATAGCTACATTCAAAGATAAGGAAGGGAGACAAGTTTTAGTTTTTCCATTTATGCCACTCACCCTTGCAAAAGTCATAGGCTCCGGCTCAGTACCGAGATCTGTTGTACAAAGTTGTTTCCGAGATCTCTTCTCTGCCCTCGAATACCTCCACGAGAATGGTATCATCCACCGTGACGTCAAACCCTCCAATATTCTCCTAGAATCTCCAACAGGACCAGCGTATCTTTCGGATTTTGGAACCTCGTGGCATCCATCACTGTCGCTCGTCGACGAACCCGCAAATCATAAAGTCCTCGAGGTTGGTACTACATGTTACAGAGCCCCGGAAACATTATTCGGCAATCGGTCGTACAACACAAGCCTCGATATGTGGGCTGCCGGGACCATGCTTGTCGAGTGTCTGCGGGACCCACCTAAACCGCTATTCGAGTCCAGAGATACATCAGAGGATGGGAATCAGCTTGGCTTAATTTTGAGTATTTTCAAGACGGTTGGTACACCGACGAAAGAGACATGGCCCGAGGCGATAAAATTCACTACTCCACCTTTTGAGTGGTATCAAGAATTTCCTGGGAAATCTTGGGAGGAGTTGTTGGCGGGCGTGGAAGAAGATGGCATTGATTTGGTGCGGAGTTTGGTTTGCTATGAAAGCGGGCAGAGGTTGAGTGCAAGCAAGGTATGTGTTTATTCTTGAACTGCGAGTATATTACTGACGATCAAGGCTCTGCAACATCCATTCTTCGCTTCATAAACTCAAAGTTTGCAAATAATAGCTTCGAGTCCTTGACGCTTACCCAGCCTTAATATCTTAATCTGGTAAAAATATTGTCAGGTAGTAACCTGATATATCCCATATGCTTACCTTTTCCTTTTCATTTTTCATTTACTTTTATTTACACCCTGTATATACTTTGCAGTGCCGTATTAATTGTTTCAGAGCACCACTCTGAGGGCTGGTTCTCTTTTTTGATCTTACTGTGCCAGAGCGTAGCGGAGAATTAGGATTAAAAAGGGGGGCGTTCCAACACAATCATTGCGGCAAGCTAAATTTCTCCTATCAGTAAACCTTCAAGCGAAGACAGCTACTGGCAGCGAGCACATTTTCCAAGCACTAGTACTGGCGCAACAGCACGATACCGGTAGTTACTTCCTTATAGCATTTTTGGCTTTAATCCTCCACTTTAACGCTCCTTTTATGTATCATGAAAGCCCAAAGAATACTTGTTAAAACGTCTCAGACGTAGACTCCTTGTACCGACGCCTTATAGCAAGTAGCGTGTTGAGCTGTTCAGGGGAGGTGATCCCCGCACGGTCCACCTGGCTTTTCACCCCTTATGCACATGCTGTTGGCCCCCAAATATTGGAGATGCCGTATTTAGGCATCGGTGTCGCCTCGAATTGAACAACACCAAAAAACAACAACACGTCTTGGGACAAATCAAGCAAGAGGTGAGTAGCGATCCCATTCTCGTAGCCAATTTACACAGCAAGTATCAAAAAGTCTAATAGCTCTGCAGACTCATCCAGCTTATGTTCTCTGGCAAGGCTGGCGCTTAACACTCAGCGCGACGAGCCCGACGACAATATCGACAAGCTCCCCAATGACTTTCCAATAGGCCATACAGGATGACTTCGAAATGTCAGAACCATCTAAGAAACTCAGCCACGATGACTACACCGTGGGATGGATATGTGCCTTATCAAATCCGGAGTTTGTAATGGCACGAGCGATGCTGGATATAGAGCACCCCCGACTAGACGTGGTGGATCCAAAGGATACGAATGCCTATTACTTTGGCAGTGTAGGGCCCCACAACGTTGTAATTGCGTGCCTCCCAGAGGGCAAGACAGGAACTACATCTGCCGCGACCGTGGCACAGGAAATGTCAAGGAATTTCAAGGCCCTAAGGTTCGGTTTACGTTAGTATCTCTGTTTCATAAAAAGAATTCGTTTTCGATGATAAGCTGCCAGGCTAATAATTCTGCTTTTAGTCGTTGGAATTGGCGGGGGTGTCCCGAAATTCCCGAAACGCTCAAAAGAAAATGAAGTAACTAAAGGCGGTGGCGACGATGGCAATAAAAACGTCGAGGACGACGATGGAGAAGGTGAAGAAGATGAAGAAGACGAAGAAGACGAAGAAGATGATGAGAAGGACGATGCCGACTCAATCAGAGATATCAGACTTGGTGACGTTGTTATTGGCGTGCATTCAAAAAAGTCCGACGCTGTTGTGCAATATGATTTTGGGAAATCATTTGCAAGCCGCTTTTTTCGCACCGGATCCTTGAACAAGCCACCAGAAGTCTTACTAAAAGCCATTACCATCGTCAAGAACGACCATGAGTTTGCCGCCGGAACACTTCGCAACCTCGATACGCATCTCTCTACTGCCTTTGGAAAACATCCTCAGCTGGCATCAAAATATGTTAAACCTGCAGCTGCTACTGATCGCCTCTTCGCTTCAGAATATGAACATGCTGATGCTAATAAGTCCTGCAAGTTTTGCCAATCAAACTATACAATAACGAGATCGAAGAGACATTACGACCTTCCTGAAATACACTATGGGACCATTGGATCTGCCAACCAGGTCATGAAAGACGCTCAGCTTCGGGATTGGCTTGCAGAAAAGGAGGGCATAATTTGTTTTGAAATGGAAGCTGCGGGTAATGCTCTCCACACTCCTGGGCTATACCAGTAGCTAACGATATTCAAATAGGACTGGTGGATAACTTCCCATGCCTCGTTATTCGAGGTGTTTGTGACTATGCCGACTCCCACAAAAGTAAAAAGTGGCAACCTTATGCTGCTGCGACGGCTGCGGCATATGCGAAAGAGTTGCTGATGACAATATCTGGGCAAGCAGCGAGGAACATTCCTCTGATTGATATTGGTCAGTGATCACCAATGGATCAAACCCTTTGCCATGCCACCCCCATTGAGTCATAATGCCATACGCTCTCCAATTTTGAACCTTGTTACGCCGGACCATCTTAGAGAAGAGAGGTCAAAATGGGAGACGAATAATAATATACTCCAACCAAAACAAGAGCCGCTTGCCATTCGACCCCAATTCTCTCAAATGGTCTAGTATAATAAGGCTCAAAATTGGAGAGGGGATGACCTTGTGAGCCAAATGATGCGCTACCAGCTAAACCATGAAACAAATTCATTTCTACCACGCTTACAACCATCATCTACAAATTGGATCACTGACTTCTCAGCGTTAGCTGCAAGTAGAGTCATCAGCCAATTTGCTGAGTGGCGAATGAGTGAGCATCAGCAACAGGAATGCCTCCAAGCACTAAATTCAATGGACTACCGGACTCAGAAGGATATGAACCTAACAAGAGCTCCTGAAACAGGGTTGTGGTGTTTGAATAGCGAATAATTCTTCAATTGGCGAGACAGAGCTACCTCCTCTTTACTATGGGTGACGGCCGATCCTGGATGCGGTAAATCCGTTCTCTCGAAGGCGCTTGTGGATGAACGCTTATTAGGCGCAAGCGGAACTCCCATGACAATATGCTACTTCTTTTTCAAAGACACCTCAGAAGAGCAACGTAGCTCTGCAACTGCTCTGGCGTCACTGCTGCACCAACTCTTTTCGGCAGAGGCTACCACAAGGCTCATCAAACACGCAATGTCCTATTTTGAAAAGAGTGGAACCAATCTCCCCCAAAACTTTGAGTATTTGTGGAAGATTATAGAACGGGTAGCCGAAGACCCCAATTGTGGCAAGATAGCTTTTCTTTTGGACGCCCTAGATGAATGCAATAGTATTGAGCAAGAGAGGCTCATAATAAAAGTGAAACAGTTCGAAACGAAACAAAGGGACAAAGGCGATGCGGAAAACACAATTCAGTTCTTCATCACCAGTCGGCCTTACTGGGACATAGAACATCATTTCCAGGATCTGATCAAGGACATCCCAGGTATCAGAATAAAAGGAGAGGACGATTCAGAAACTTTACGCTTGGAAATCAACCACGTTATAGAAGCTCAAGTGTCTAGCATTCCGTCTGATATCATTAGTACAAGAACAAGAGAGCGTCTTCGACAATCCCTGCTTCGCGTTGAACACCGCACTTACTTATGGCTCTATCTCGCGCTTGATTGTATCGACCCAAAATCGAATCCCAGGATTGACACCGAAATGATAGAGTCTCTGCTCTCGAACCTTCCAGTGACAGTGGAGCAAGCTTATGACGCCATTTTGAGAAACAGCAAACACCCTGGGAAGGCCAAGAAGCTACTTCAAATCGTCGTCGCCGCTGTTCGACCGTTGAGTTTGGAGGAGATTGCAATTGCGCTGTATATTGACCCCAATACAAGCAGCCATGAAGAGCTTGACTTACAAGACCGTAACATGACGGCTATTAGCATCCGCCACTTGTGTGGTCTATTCGTCCGTGTCGTTTCAAATAAAATCTTTCTGATTCATCAGACTGCTAAAGAGTTTCTCGCGAAACCTGAGACTACAGAATCACGAGACTCAGATCTGATCTGGAAACACTGTGCAGAGCTGCGAGAGTCAAACTTTGTTCTGGCCGAGTCCTGTATCCGGTATTTACAGTTTGACGATTTTCGCTTCAAAGATGAGGCTACGAGGTCCGATGCTCAGGTCGATCTCTTACAATATGCAGAAATAGAGTCCATCTCCGATAATCAACACCATTTTTTACGATACGCAGCATTGCACTGTGCCAAGCATTTCACAGATGCTCAGAGAGATGACGAAGAATCTACGAATTTAGCACTCAAATGTTATGACATCGATTCGTCGAATTTCAAGTTGTGGTTCAGCCTTTACCACCATCATCTTAGTAAGCTTACCAAAGAACACAAATATTTACTGCTCAATTATCGGTTTCCGCCACTTTACCTAGCCGTCCACTATGGCCATCTTGCGGTTATCAAATGTCTCATCGCCCGTGGCGATGATATCAACCAGGTTTCAAAATCTTCTCCATCGCCGTTATTCACTGCTATTGCAACCTTAGACCCCCGCATCACCGGATTGCTTTTGGGATCTGGCGCTTCTCTAGATCTTCATGATGGCGTCGGTGACACTGCTCTACACATGGCCGTTAATATATGCGCTAATTGCAAAGAATCAGGCCTACGGATTCTGAGGCAGCTGTTAGAAATATGGATCGACATAAACAAACCTAATCTCCATACCGGTCAGACACCACTTCATTACAGTGTAAATACTTACAGCCTAGATGCAATGGATTTAGTCCTCGAATACAACCCAGGAATTGATAGGAAGGATCAAGTAGGCGATACTGCTTTACTAATTGCTGCGCGGCGCGGTCGTCGGAATGGAAGGGGTTCCATTCGGAAACTACTTGATTGCGGCGCAGACGTCAACGCAGCAAATGTCGAAGGAAGGACGGCACTTCATATCGCTTGTGGCAGCGATGATATTGGAGCTGTAGAGCTACTTCTGACACGCGGGGCTAACGTTAATGCCACCGACAATAAACATTCTACACCACTATTCCAAGCTGTCATCTATGGCCCGATACCGCTCGTCAGACTGTTACTTGACCATGCAGCTGTTCTTAATATCACCGATGTTGCAGGTTTCACTCCACTGTTCCACGCAATCCTATATGGTTCAACGGAACTTGTCAAAATACTGCTTGATCATGGAGCTGACGTTAATACCATTGATTCTGCGGGTTATACGCCTCTATCCCACGCTATTTTATATGGCAACACAGAGGTCGTCAAAACGTTACTTGACCATGGAGCGGATGCTAATGGTTGCGATTGCAACGGCTACGCACCACTTACATGGGCTAGCCGGTTGGGTCACTTGGTGGTTATCAAAATGCTTCTTAGTCATGGAGCTGATGTTAATGCTACTGATTCCGAAGGGTTTACACCACTTTTATACGCTGGCGAAGGTGACCACGCCGAGGCGGTTGAATTATTGCTCAACCATGAAGCCGACGTTAGCATAATCGCCACGAATGGCCATACCCCCCTGAGTCTTGCCCTAAAATATGGATGTTTGAAAACGGCTCAGCTGTTGCTCGACTGCGGGGCAAGCATAGACGGAAAGAGCTTGAAATATGCTAAAAGGCTTTCTCAAAGCAAGACACCGAAAACGGCTCGTCTTGGGAGATTTATTATGGAATGTCATTCTCAGCAACTTGAAGAGATAATCGAAGAGCTAGAGACAGGCGTGGAGGAATGAACAATCTTGAGAATCACGCTGGCTGTCGCTGATTCATCATCGTTCACATGAACCCGATCCTAGCCCAGTCTTGAAATGCAAGAAGGTTACAAGCCTCACTTGAACGTCTCTAGAAGCGATCACCGGCCAGGTATGTGCATTTAATTAGTATTTGGGTGCTTCACCTATGGATATTTACCAGCATAGAGGCTAATTGATGTCTAGGTCGTCAGTGGCTCTGTTGCAAACATTTGCAAATACAGTATATTTGGCTGAGTTTTTTCTTTTATCTGGGCAACCCCCTTATCCTTGCTCGTAACAATAAACCTGCCACTTCTCGAAACCACTGCGGAATTCGCATACATTTCCCCCATTTGGTTCTACTATATCACTTTATCGATCATTACTTTTGCACATCTTCCTGATGCAATTTCAATTATAACGCTTTTAAAAGACCACTTCTCTCCAGTAGTGAAAACTTTACTGTGCCAGAACATCCAAGAGAATCAAGGTCCAAAATGGGAGAGGTGATCTTGTAAACTAATAGATGGCGTAAACGGGAAGGACTATGGAGTTAAGATACTTATCCCCAGCGAGGCAGATGAGAACAGGTTACTTCTGGGAAGGGTCTACTCCTGACGGGTTAGTCGCAATTGTGTTAGGATATTGCCAGCTATCTGGTAGTGTAAATGTGTTCGGTGCACGGACCAACTATACTTTTAAGGGGGGAGAAAAATAACCGAAGTCAGCACTTCTCTCGATCACAGTCACCTATGTTTCACGAGTGAATACCCACTCATATTCACTTAGTCACTACGTAGACTTATATGAGATCGAATATGATTATGATACTTGAAGAAATAAGTTACCGTATTAATTGGTTTAGAGCGCCACCCCCTCCCGTTTTTTATCTCTTACTTTGCATTGCTGGTTCGACAATTAAGGTTTTGGACGTGCACGATTACGACCAACCAAACGATATCATCCTATTGAAAATGGAGTCAAATCCATCTCACCACATTAATCCATTGGCCAGAATCGTGCACGTCCAAAACCTTAATTGTCGAACCAGCAATGCAAAGTAAGAGATATTATTGTGCCAGACTATTAAAGAGAATTGAGATTAATGGGAGAGGGACATCCGTGAACGAACCCTCTCCCGTTTTCGGGGTCTCTGTCATTTTAACCTCTATTCTCTTAGATATCCTAGGACAATAAGGTTAAAAACGGGAGAGGGGGGCGCTCTAAACCAATTAATATGGTACCTCAAATTCCTGTCTGATTTTTGATCTTTGCAGAGAACAAATAACAACGCATTTCCGACGTTTTATTTCCCCGGTGCTGCTAGAAGTTCTCTGCTATGTAGACTCAGAGTTGTTGTAAGAGAACTTGGCCGCAGAAATCTAACACGGTTTTTAGTGCAAGAAAGTCCGGAGAACGCTTAGGTTTCTCACAACTAGGTTACCCTGCGATCCCTGATAAGACAATTTTTTCCAAGGTCTAACCTCGCGAGATTACCCGGAGATGGCATACGAATTCATAAGATACACAAGTGTAAAGACATATGAAAGCTTAAAAAGATCAAATTCGTACGCCTATCCATCGTAACTGTGTTCTTCCCCCTCCCATCTCCAAACCCTTATAACCAACCCTAAAAATCCCCACCAAAATCCCCCCCATCATCACCTCCCCAACCCCCATCATCCCCACCCCAAGTCGTCGTAGTATCAACCGTCGTGGTATCAATCACCGTCGTATCATCCACATACGTATTATCACTCACATACGTATTATCCACCACCGTCGTATTATCCACATACGTCGTACTTCCGCCATCAAACCACCCCCCTCCACCTCCTCCCCCGCCATAATGATTACCACCACCGCCACCGAAAAATCCATTATGGTGTTTATTGTGGTTCATAAGGCCACTTACGAGTGCACCACCAGCAAGGAGTCCTGCACCACCGCCGAGCAGAGCGGGAATTTTGGAGTTCTTCTTTGCGGGTTGGCCGTATTGCTGTTGGGGAGCTTGATGCCCCATTGCTCCTGTGGCTTTCGCGGCAAGGCCACCGAGCATTCCACCTCCTAGCATGCCTGCGATTCCAGCTTTTGCTGCTGTTGGAACGCCCGCTTGTTGTGGTGCTGCTTGGGTAGCGGGTTGGCCATAAGCTGGTTGATAGCCGGGCTGTGCGTAAACTGGTTGGGCGTAGGTTTGTTGAGGATATTGACCTTGTTGTACGTATGCTGGTTGCGTACCGTAGGGAGCTGGGCTATATTGTGGTTGTTGACCGTATGGTGAGGGTGCTGGTGAGGGGTAACCTGTCATGGGAGGGGATTGGAGGGGTGGTGATTGCATTGGGTAGGCGGCGTATTGTTGTGGTGCTTGTCGTGCGGCATCCGGAGCCCCAGTTTGAGGAGACATGGGTTGAGTAGTAGGGACTGGCTGATAGCTTTGCGGGGTTGTACCTGGTGGGGTTGGATATGCAGTCTGGAGAGGTTGCTGTGTGCCATAGGGAGGCTGCTGAGTGGCAGTAGTTGGAGGAGGAGATTGGGCATACTGGACAGGTTGTTGAGTGCCATATGACGCCTGAGTTGGAGCCGCTTGAGCGTATTGACTGGGCGGCTGTTGCTGATTTCCCTGGGCCATAAGTGGTTGAGGTGTAGAAGCGTTTGTCTGAGGTGGTGTTAAAACATATTGACCGGGCTGTTGAGGTGCGCCAGTCTGTGGATTGTATTGACCGGGAAGCTGTTTCTGTGATTCGATGTTTGGCTGGGCGGCTTGAGCTGGTTGGACGGGCGGATTCTGGGCTGGATAGCTTGGAGGTGGTGATTGCGGTTGCTGTCCAGGTTGTGTTGGAGGAGAGGGGTACGGCGATTGAGCTCGAGGTTGTTGTATCGCACCATCGGGATTGGGCAACTGATTGTTTTGGCCAGGCACTTGCTTGCGAACGATAGGGTTCGCAGAAGGAGCTTGAGCTTGTTGAGTAGTTTGTATTTGGGGAGATTGAGGCGGAGGTTGTTGTACCGCAGAATTTGCAGAAGGCACTTGTTGGCCTTGAAGTGGAGCTTGCAGCTGAGGGTTATAACTAGGTTGCTGTTGTAAAGGTTGTTGCGCTTGAACAGGTGGTGGTGGAAATCCATAGGATTGTTGCTGCTGCAAAGGCACAGGCCCAGGAGCGGGTGCCACCGAGGGTTGATATGCAGGATACGCCTGTTGCTGCGGTGCTGGGCTGTATGTTGCTTGAGGTTTCTGATCTTGTCCTTGCTGAACCGATCCTCCTAATGAGACACCCGCCATAGCCGCTTGAAGCGAAGTGGGATCATAACCACTGGCCTCTTCTGTCTTGTTCTGATTCCCTGGCGGCGGTCCCGCTGGAGTCGAGGTTGTCACTAGTGGTGGAACTGCTGGTTGTGTTGGCTTTTCCCAAATGGAAGTGCCTGTATGTATGTTCTCGTAAAACCTGCACAAAGTCTATCAGCATCTTCTCCTTCAGTGGTTAATCATAAACTTACCAAGCATTATACTGGCCATTCCAGTGCGCTTTCCACCCCGCAGGAAGTTCTGTCGAAGGTGGTCCTGCTGGTGGGGGTGGGGCAGCCATTCTGAAAATCAGAAAAGCGCGTCGAAAAATCCACGGATTTCTGCCTTCGAGTTGAAATCCACAAAACTGCTTGAAGATATAATTTATTGCACACGTTTTCCAAATATCTTCTGAAAAATCCAAAGAGCAGAAGATGGGATTCAAGAGAGTAAAGCCATTAAGTAACAAACCCCTCTCTTGCGGCTGAAATAGTACACCGATAATGCCCACAAACACGGGAATGAAAACAAGGATCCCAAAAGAGACATCTCGGCAGCTTTTGGGCGACGTTACTAAACATAGCACAAAATACTACCAGTTCGGATCAAAACAATACGCTAGCCTTTCAGCTGAAAGGTTCACGATCCAGGCGCTGCGCAGAAAAGCAATTTAGCGAACGCCACACAAAAAGCCTATGCCGATACCCTGCATATATGAAAACAAAAGCATCACTAGATCAAAATGAACACCTCAAATGCCATTGCAACCTAGACCGAATCATTCTATCACTGTTCGGAACGTGATCTGCTGCACACGTCTCCGACCAGAAACCAGCCTTGTAGCCCCGAATAGGGGGTTTCTGTCAAAAAGTGACACTGAATTCCACGGAGCTGCCTGAACATCCCATAGCATAATACAACCGTACATTAACCGCTTGTATCCGTATACCATGTTCTAAACAATTCCTACATCGCCATTACTGAGAACAACTCAGTGTTCCCCATGACCCCTGGAACCGACGAGTGGCATCGCTAATTGCCAGGTCAGTTCCTACGCCAAAAGCGAACAAAACGGTAGATTATGAAGTTTTGGAAGCTCGAGAGAGGCAAAGACAGTCGCACTAAGTGTACCTCTACCCCCTTGGACCATCAGGCATCGCATCTAACAAGCAAAAATCCAGCCCTATGAACAACACAACACAGCACAGAAAAGAAAATATCCCTAAGCCCCTATCAAGTCTGATAGTGGCGATGAAATAAGAGCGCAAAGACTGATGATAAATTTCAAATATTGCAGCAATAGTCCTTGACAGCCTATGTAAAACCAATTTCATTCGCTGCTTCAAATCGACCATGAGACCGGCGGGAGTCGACATTCGTTGTACCTAGCACTAACACAACGGGTCACTCGAGCTCCGATTATGCCGTGGTTGAAGCACAAGTTGTTGTGGAACTAGCCAGACGTTGTGACTCCATGCTGAGAAACGAAGAAATGGAAAACAGGGAGAAACGAAACCGCAAGGAAAATAGCACCCCTTGAGCAATATTCGACGAAGAAAATCATCATGAGCCCCATCTGCGCCTTGCTCACGTATTTACGTCAAGAAAGCGATATTGCGGCCATCGGAAGAAGTAAAGCAGGAAGATAAAGTAAAAACTTAATGCGATATCTCCCACTTCTAATAGGGAGGTCGCAGCGACCGAGCTTTTCAGCGCATACAGGCCACTGTCAGCACTACCTGGACGGCACGCCCATAAAGCCACCCTCTATCTCATTACATCTGATTCAAACCATCCTTAGGCCTTTTTTAAATCAAAATTCCGCACCCAAAACGCCGTCATATCTATGCAATACAAAGTCATTCATGTTTGCTTTACGATGGTGCTGCTGCGGCATCAGATTCCTCTATTGGCACTTGAGCTAGAGCTTGTGCGGAGCCAATTGCATGGAAGCCATCCAAAGTGACTGTAACTGCACCGGCTTGGACAAGCTGTTGAAATTAGCACAGGTATATATCCAAAGGGAAAGACTTACAGCTCGGCTCAAATCATCGATCAGATCATCGACATCCTCGATACCAACACAGAGTCTGATAATGTCCTCCGGCATTTGTCTTTCTTTTCTGGTCTTTGCATCAATACTTGCATGGCTCATTTGACATGGCATGCTAATCAAGCTATTAACGCAACCAAAACTGACACTAATACCCCACAGACGAGCCGCTTCTACAATACGTTCAGAAAGAGTCGCATCTCCAGTCTCGAAAGATAAAACAGCTCCAGCTCCTCGTGCCATAGACCAGTGAAGATCATACTGGGGATGGGATTTCAACCCAGGGTATCGTACTCGGAAACCACGCGCTTCGAGGAACTCAGCGATCGCCTGGGCATTGGTTTGCTGCTTTTCCATCCGAATCGCAAGAGTTTTAATACCCCTCATGAGTAAGAAGGCGTCATTGGGCGAGATTCCACAGCCGGTGGAATTAATTGTAAAGTACATCTTATCCCCTATTGCCGGATCATTAAAGGCTATAACGCCTGCCATAATGTCGTGGTGTCCGGATAAATACTTGGTTCCAGACTCGTAAACGATGTCAGCTCCTAGGTCGAGCGGGTTTGAAAGCATCGGAGAGAGCATGGTATTATCAACGACCACCAATGCCTTGGAGTTGGTCTCGTGTACGATCTTAGCGATAGAGGGGATGTCGACGATTTTTATAAGGGGATTTGTAGGAGTTTCCAAAAGTACCATGGCCGTCTTTCCTGAGACTACACCTCTGACAGTCTCTGGGTTTGTAGTATCGACATGGTGAACGACGATCCCGTGGGTGGATGCCATGTATGTCAACAATCGGTTGGTTCCCCCATATAAATCATCACCTGTTATAACTTCGTCTCCTGGGCGTAGAATCCGGGTTATCACATCCAAAGCTCCCATACCAGATCCCACCACTAGTGTTCGTGCTGCATTCATGATCTTTGCCAGATGTCGCTCCAAGTGTGTTCGAGTGGGATTGCCAGAGCGAGTATAATCGTATTCGGAGCCGCCACCAGCGGATGTTTGCTTGAAAGTAGCTGACTGGTAAATGGGCATGCTTGACGCGCCATACTGGTCCTTGCTCTCGGTGTAGACCAGCTCTGTTGCCAAAGCATACTTTCTGCCATTGCGGGGGCTTGACGGTGCTGGCGAGGGGGGCAGATTGTGCCCATCGAGGTCGATATGTGCGAGAGCCTTGCTCAGCTTGTTCGAAGAGCCTTCGGACGGTCCTGGCGGTGCAGACATATTGAGGTGTTTGAGGTGTTGTGGAGAAGACGAATGCGAAAAGACGTTTGGACAATGAAATGTGCTTTTGGGCTCGAGAGGGGCGATGGTGGCGAGAGAGAAGAAAGCCGGGTAGCGGTCGACCTCAATTGGAGACTCGCAGAGGAGATATAGACAGAGCAGATTCGAGTATCTTCAATTGAGATTTTGTTTTCGAAGCAGAGTGATGTGTGACAAGTGTTTGGTAATAAAGATCTCCCTATCGTGGAGCTGTGATAGTTTGGTGCTTTGATGTCCGGCAGCGGAGGCGGAGTCACATTGTGGGAACTTTACTCCAGTTTCTTGGTGTCCCGCCAAACATTTTCTCACCGTCCCAAATGACGTGCTCAGCGGCCTCGGCCCATCAACCCGCCCGCATTGGCACGATCCGACCACCAGTGAGAAATGCATCTCGGGTCCATGAGAGTTAAAAATGTCTACGCAACCGAGCCAATGATTTTTTCAACCTTCATATAAGTACCTACCGTGGCTGGAATGCTGCTTCTGAAAATAGCATCATTTGGATCAGAAGGGATATACGGAGAAGAGACGACATGACTGCATTTACGTTGATAGATATTACTACTGATACATAAGGGGGGGTTATTGACGCCGAACCGAGAAGTAAACAGACGCTGTATTTATCTTTCGAGTGGAATCGCCCCCTAAACTCCTTGCCATTCAAATATTCATCCTATTCAGTGCTGGTCTATCATGCCGAGCCTGGTTCCGAAATACGCCTATCCCATGTTTCTACAAAATGCCATGCTATTCAATTCCCCTTAGTCCATAGGTTCCTCCAAGTCTTCGTATTCGTCGCTAGATGGCTCAGCTTCCTTCTTCGAGTCCTTATTGGCATCATTTACTGCCTTTGCGTTGTTGGTAATTATTTGACCACCTTTGGTTCCAAAAAAGTCTGCCGTCCTTATTCCCCGAACTTCGTTGGCGTGCACCCCAGCTATGGAAACCCCACGCGACCTCTGTTCCCTAATATATTCGCGTACTGGAGCCATCGCGGCATCTCTACAGCTTTCCTTGATGTCGCTTCCCGACATCCCAGCCATGACTTTCGTTAAATAGTCCATATCAAAGTTCTCCGAGTCGACCTTCGTGTCCTTCAAAAGAAGCTCTAAGATCCGTAGTCTTTGTGATTTTGATGGTAGCGAAACTGGAAACTTCTTTGGCATTCTTCGAAGAATGGCTTCATCGATATCTTGTATTCGGTTCGTCGCACCTAGTACCATTATTTGGGCTGGAAGGCCACTTTCATTGGCAGACGTGAGGCCATCCCACAGAGTCATAAACCTAAGATATGTTAGACGAGCCAAATCAAAATACTTGGATGCGGTAATATTTACTCTGCTTTGACCATTCCACTAGCTTCGTGCTCGCCACTCCGTCTTTGCCCAAGAACGGCATCTATTTCATCGATGAAAACAATAGTTGGTTGCAACTTCCGAGCGAGCGAGAAAACCGCTCTTACAAGCTTGTTTGAATCGCCATACCACTTCTCCGTCAAAGTCGATATATGAAGATTTATAAAGCAGGCACCACTTTCATGTGCCAATGCCTTTGCGAGCATAGTCTTGCCGCAGCCAGGAGGGCCATAAAGAAGAACACCAGAGGGAGCTGAGAGGAGGTTCGACTGGTGCGCGTATAGATGTGGCATAGTTAAAGGGTATATAACCGATTCCTTCAGCTCATCAATGATGTCGTCGAGGCCGCCAATATCTGGGACGAATTAATATACGTTCATATGTACAGCATTAAATGCCTACCATCAAAGCCAATGGGTATGTCCTCCGGTGCTACAACTTCCAAGGCTATCTGGCTCTCATATTGATCTAAAACCAGGTCTTCTTTGCGTGTGCGTCGTTCACCCCCTGCCTGCCTATCTCTTCCCGAATCATCTTCAGAGTCGGAGTCATCACCTCTCGATCGGTCTAACCTTCGCAGGTTGGCGGCAGCTTTAATTCGGGCCTGTTCATGTTGCTCCTTGTCGGGATCACCGGCCGTTGGCAGATTTGCCAGAAAGCTTTGGGCTAGGTAGTAAAGACCACCAAACTAGAAGTTCCGTCAGTACAAGAACGTTACTCAATGCCGACTACAAGAGGCGAATCTTGAACCTTTGGAGTAGAGTCTACTTACAGTGAGGCCAAGTATAACAACCTCTCTGAACATGTCAAACTTTCTTGAAGAAGACTCTCCCATGGCGACGAAGGGTGGCCAGATGTTGGCCAAATGTTCGCGATGCGGGGATTATAAAAGCGATATGCTGCAGCGCGGGCGCAGAGATTAAGGGAAAGCAGAAGACGAAGCAGGAGTTCGTTGGCATATGCGATTGCGCGGGTTCCCGCAACGCCACTCCTTGCCCCACACTTGGGTAGTTAACGCCTTGTTTTTAAGGCTTTGGATCGCAAGTGTCCCAAAACAGCAAGACAACAAACATTCGGATCGCGTCCGTCTCGATTGTTGCTATCAAAATCCCCCTCAACATCCCGGCACCAACGATCGCAAGTCGCAAACCGCAAACCCGCGCCGAACGATTTAGACGAAAGACCAATTTGTTTCCCAACACATCACACGCACGTTACTCAACTTCGCACTGCGCACTAGACGCGTCTCACCCCAATTATATTTAGTCGCACCGATTATTCAATGTCAAAAGCAAAACATCGAAACGCGACTTTAGCAGGCTTGGTGGATTCGGACTCAGAGGAGGACCCTCTCGTCGAGCGCAGTTCCATGCCAACTCCGGATTCTGCAGCAGAGAATAAGGCTCCAGGGAAAGCTCGTGGGCGACCAAAAATGGCGCCAGTGAAGGTCATCAAAGCAAAGGCTTCTGCGCGTCGTTCGAGCGGCCGTCTCACTGCAAAACCGAAGGTGGTGAAAGCAGCGGCAGCACAAAAGAAAGGCGGCAAGAGAAAGGTTTTAGCAGATAAAACAAATCAACAGAATCCGGACGACACAGAAGAAGTGGACGAGTTCGCCCAGGACGACCAAGATGTGGTAATGAACAACGTGGAAGTAGAGAATACAATTGTGGAGGTGGAACAGCCAAAACCGAAACCAACGAAAAAGAAAGCGCCCGCAAAAAAGGAGAAGGAAGTGAAGGAGGTGGTTTGCGCCGAGTCAGACCACGAAGCTCCAGCGGTGAAGCCAAAAGGACGACCTGGACGCAAGAAGGCGCCACCAAAACAGCCAGTTCCCGAAGAGCTGTCACCAGAAAAGGTTATTCTAGAATCTCAAGTTCAACAGATGGAAGTGGATGTGAATGACGAAGTGGAGGAAGTAGAAGAATTGGAGGAGACCCAGCAGGTGGAAGAAACTGTCTCGCGCACTGCTCGTAATGCTACTCAGTCAAGGTCACGGATGCAGCAACCTTCAGTCCAGCGGCGGCGAGGAGGGAGTGCATCAGACACTGAAAGGGGAGATTCTGCTGGCTTACGACGGAAACTTGGAGAAATGAGCAAGAAATACGACAATTTACATATGAAATACCAGGATTTGAAGGAAGTTGGGTCAAACGAAGCGGAGAAACTTTTTGATCGCTTCCAGAAGCAGACCGAAGAAAAACAGAAGGGTAAGACGGTTGCCTCTTTTGAATTTCCGTTCGCTAACATGGGAATAGTTTCCAATAGCCTAATTGCTTCCTTAAAAGCCGATGTTGCAGCCCAAACTGCCCTCGCAAAGGAAAGTAAAGGTCTGAAGAAGAAGGTCGACTCTCAAAATATGGAACTGGCGACTCTTCAGGCGCAAATCAATCAATTAAACGCATCTCTCGTTGAAGCCAAGAATGATAACAAAACGTTGTCAGCCGAAAAGAAGGCATTGGCCGCGGATAACAAGACAATATCCGCTAAATTGGCTGCGAACCGTACCGTAGCCGCATCGGTGGAGAGTGTAAACGCACCAAAGGTGCCCGGTAGCGCAGTCAAGCCTAATGGAGGAATACGATTAATGGGCTCGGCAGAAGCGGCTCAAACCGCCCAAGCTGCGCAGCTAAAAGAAGATCTTTATAGCGACCTTACCGGCCTCATCATCAGAAGCGTGAAGCGCGAAACCGAGGAAGATATTTTTGATTGCATCCAAACTGGACGGAACGGAAGTAAGTTTATTATGAACCAATTTCTTAAGAATCAGCCTACTAACGCAATACATAGCTCTACACTTCAAACTCGATGCCGCAAATGAGAAAACAGCCGATAGCTACGACGACGCACAATGCAATTACGTCCCTCAACTCGACCCCAGCAGAGATAAAGATTTAATCGACCTACTCCCCGATTACCTCGTCGACGAAATCACCTTCCCCCGATCCCAAGCCGCGAAATTCTACGCACGTGTAGTAAAAGCATTAACAGAAAAAGTTGCCTAAATCGACCATTTCACTCTGTCACTCTCACTTTGTCTTTTGAGATTGTGTATGGCGTAGTGTACAGGAAATCATTGCATTCTGATCCAAGACATTGGGATACGAAGGAGTTGAGGAGTTCAGGGGAGGAGTATATGGATATGAATATGATATGTTGGAAGTCACAGGCTTGGAGGATACCATTTTGGTGTTTTTGATGTTTTTTGGCGTTTTTTTCTTTTGGCATGCAATTAACTGTTTTTCTCTTTTCGCATTGCATAGGATGAGTTCAACATTCTACAATCAATGATAATACCCACGATACTGTGCCGGCCTACGCCGCCCCTGTATTGACCATCACTGTTTTGAGCTTCATATGTGGAGGCTTTTCAACAATTTGACATCAACGAGAGAGAAGCGCGCCATTTTAGAACACTTGAAGTCTTATGCCCAGTCCCTTTCTTCACTTTCTCTATGCCCCCTTTTCTCGTCCTGCTTTTGCTCATTTTTCGATTTTCGAAGTACCGTATTAATTGGCTTAGAGCACCGTCCTCTCCCATTTTTACCTTCATAATGTTCATTGTGCCAGACTATTAAGGAGAATTGAGGTCGAACGGGAGGGCCTCTCCTGTTTTCAGTGCCTCTGTCATTTTGACCGGTATTATGCCAGATACTCACAGAGAATTAAGATCAAAAACGGGAGAAAATGGGGGTTTTATATTCTAATTAATGCGGTATAAATTCACTTGACCACAACTCTACGAACCTTCGTGTATCTAGACCACCAGGACCCCCTTTTCTCGTCCTGATTTTGCCGATTTTCGTACAGTAAGTGCGAATTCGCGGGGGTCAGCTTGTCCGGAAATCGGAACGACAATCCAATTATGAAAAGATTTCTAAGTAAAATCATTGATCATGGACGATTAAGAATTCTCTTTATATATAGTCTTCTCTTTCTTCCGCCTCTTTCTCTCTTCAAGTCCCGCGATTTTGCCCAAGTGCCATTCTCAGCAACTTACCCGGTGATGCGATCCCGAATCACCGGGTAACCTAGTTCACCTTTATAACATTTTTCGAAGAAGGGTTAACTTACGTTTCCCACCCCACTACAAGCCCTAAAACTATGGAATTTCTTCTACATACTAAATTTAAATATTAGAACCTAAATCGGACGCGTTTATACGGAAAATTTTGAGTTATAATGAATTTAATATTAAATAAGCCTTTTAGAAGCATTAATTCTATTGATTTTATTCGATTATAAAACTAAGAATCTTCTAATATTTAATAACTACCTAAAAGAGTATAATAGAGATACAATTAATATATTCCGCCTATTCTTAAGAAAAAGGATAAATCGCTTATTAATTATATTATTACGAATAGGTTTCTCTAAAAGCTCGAAGTAATAACTTATAAGAATAGATAACGATTAAATATCTTTTATAAACTTATAAAGATAATAAATATAATTATATTAGAAATGAAAATATTAATAGAAGAAAGAATAATAAGAGAATTAATTAAAAGGATTATAAATATCCTTTAAATAGAACTCTTATTAGAGATAAAAGGGATTATATTTATATTAGTTAATATATGAATTCCTTTTATAATTATTATAATTCCTATTATAATTAATAAAGATTTAATATATTTAAATATAAAAAGAAAATAGAACTTTTAAATAAAAGTATTAATATAAAAGAGATTAATAAAGAAAGGCTAAATTTATAATATAAGATTATATAATAATAACTTAAATATAAGCTTTTTATGATCTTTTTTTTTAAGCGATAATATTTAATTAAACGCCTAATTAATTTTAATTTAACCGAATATTAAAAGAAAGGATTATAAATTATTCGTTTCGATATTAATATGATTTTATTTATAAAGATTAGAACTATATATATTATAAAAAACTTTATACGAAAAAATTAAAAACTTAAAGTTTATATATTTTAAAAGTATTATCATTATATAAATAAAATAATTAATTAAATTAACCTTTTTAGAAATCCGGAATCTTTTATTCTAAAATATTAATAAAATCATCCTTATAAAAATATTATAAATTAAAAGTATTATTATTCTAAAAATATAATATTTATATACGACTTAGAGGATCCTAATCATATTTATAAATCTATTAAAAAAAGATTAAATCCTAATTATTAAGATATTAATATAAGAAAAGATTAAATCTTAAATAAATAAATATCTAATAAATTATAAGCTATTAATAAAAGATTTAATATTAGAAAGTAATCTATATATTTTAATATAGATTATTTCTTTTAAGAAATTAATAAAAGTATTTAAAATCTTTAATATTAATTATTTTATTAGATTAATCATAAAAAATACCTTAATTATACTTTATAACCCGAATTATTAGAACTATTATAATCTAAAATTCTATTATAAAAAACCTAAATATTCGAATTATGGTTTAACTTAAAAAAAGTATAAAAAGAATTTTATAACTTATAAAACTCGACCTTAATATATAAATTATAATAGCTTCTATAAAATAATTATAATTAATTAATTAAATTTTTTAAAAAGAATATTAAAATTATTAATAAAATAAGAAATAAAATATATAAGAAATTAATATATTAAAAGAAAGCTATAATAATAAAAGAAGTAAATATAAAAATTAAAATAATTTAATTCGTTTAATTTAATAAAAAAAAAAAGAAAAATAAATCTAATTAATTTATATAAAAATATATTAATTAAAACTATTACTTTTTCTTAATTATAAAAAAACTCTATTAAAAAAAATATTTAACTTAAAAATAATGCTTAATTAATCCTAGAAATCTAATTAAAAATAATAATAAATCTTTTAAAGAAGATTATTATTAATAAAAGTATAATCGATTCTTTTAAATCTATTTAAAAAAAAAGAATTATAAGAAACTCTTATCTAAGAAATATATATTATAATAGAGAAATACATTTAAAAAAAAGAAATAATAATTTAAAGATCTATTAAATTAATATTTAAAGGAATATTCTATATTATATAATAATTTTAGAAATAATATATTAGAATAATATTAATTTTATATATATTTAAGAATTATTTATTATAACTCTATTAAAAATATAATTATATTTAAATTATAAATATTATATATTAATAGATTCTTAGAATAATAAAGATATATATATAAAAGATTATCTAAGAATATTTATTTATATTAAAAGAGGAATAAACTTATAGATTTAATAAAGGAAATTAAATTTAAAAGATTTAATATAAATTAATATAAATAATATTTTAATATTAAATATATATTAAAAATTAAATATTAATAAGATAACGTGGTTTATCACCGAGCGGCGCATATCACCGAGCGGCGCATATCACCGAGCGGCGCATATCACCGAGCGGCGCACTTTTAGCGATTCCACCACC
>QYAP01000358.1:0-62165 GCA_003988905.1 Hymenotorrendiella dingleyae
TTGTTGTAGTTAATTTATTCAAGTTTGAAGTTTTGTGCCAAGGAAAAGTGGTCGACTCGGTGATATGGCCGACTCGCTGATAAACCACGTTATAAATAATTAATTTTATTTAAGAATTCATTCATAAATTTCTTTAGAAAATTAAACTTATAAAAAAAGAGATTAATATTATATTATACGAATTATAAAAAGTATAAATAAAAAGAGGGTCGATTATTAATAATTTAAAAAATAGATTAACTTATTTCGATAACTATTAATTAAATCTCTTCTCTTAATCTTAACTTTAAATTTTTAATTAAAATATTATATTATACGAATTATAAAAGGAATAAAAAAAGGTTATATATAAGGGATTATTATAAAACTCTAAAAAACCTTAAAAACTTCATTTTATAAATTATAATATTTTATGAATCGTA
The DNA here is from genome assembly GCA_003988905.1 of Hymenotorrendiella dingleyae. NCBI lineage: Eukaryota > Fungi > Ascomycota > Leotiomycetes > Helotiales > Helotiaceae > Hymenotorrendiella > Hymenotorrendiella dingleyae. The sequence goes on from QYAP01000358.1 coordinate 423, forward strand.
TAAGCATTTATATATACTTTATTAAGTATATAAAGGAGGAAAAGGGGTTCCGATTAAGTTCTTTAAATATATATATAATCCCTGTTTCTCCCTATATATCTCTTAGTTCGTAGTCAATCTAGTTATCACTCTACTCCCTAACAGTTATCGGGATTCCCTCCAAGTCCTCTTTAACTTCTTCCCCTATCTTCGCACTTGTATGAATAGCTGCACCATCAAGCCCAATCACGAACCCAACCTCTGTCTTCAAGCCATTCCGTTTGTACGCTGTCGATGGTTCGAGGATGTATCCACCAACGTATTGAAGAACATGGGATACCGAGACGTCCAAGAAGCTCGTCGCGATGCACGATTCTGCCACTTTACGATTCGCCTGTAGGAGCGTAGTAAAAGCGCCTACAATCGAAGCTTGAGAATTGAACTCGTCGTCCCACTCTGTCCTAACCACGAGGTAGAGCTGCTGCTTGGCAGCCTCAGATATGTCAAGGGAATCGACGTCAGGGGGATCGCGAGTGGGATTTGTGAATGCCTGTCGCTTGCTCGGAGATCCTTGAATGTCGCTCGCTGTAGAATCATTTCGTGGTCGTTTTGATGGGCTCCCCAATGATTGCTGTTGAGCCATATGGACGAATGGTCTTTTCGATTCGCAGGGCTTTGTATTTGAAATTTGCTTCTTTGGGGCCAGTTGATGCTCGAGACTATGCAGTCGTAGCTCAATAATCGATTCCAGAAAATGTTGCGAGTGTTACTGTACTATCGGTGCAATCCTGGATTATGTGCGGTCGCCGGTTGGAGGTGATGTGGCGGTGAAGCGACTTTTACTTGAATAATTTGTTGTGCGAGAAGCCAAGAAATTATACTCCGCACCTTAATCGCCCGTTACATAATCAAAAGAAAGCGCGACATTATTGGCATCGAGTTTTGAGAAACACCAAGGATAAAGTATGTTTCCGTGCCCCTTCGCGGGCCTCACTACTAATTTCGTGCAAAAGCTGAGAATGGAATCCCATGCTAATCAAAACCATCACTTTACGGCCTAATAGTAATGATTAGAGGAAGAGAAGTTTTGCGTGTCATTTAATTATACCTCGTTTTCAAATCGTTTTGGAATCAATTCCGAATTAATTCCAAAACGATTTGAAAACGTTTCACAAAGCCGTGGCAATAGCTTCCACTTCTCGCAGGGAAAGCGTACTAAAAGCCAAGCCTCCCAATAAAGAGGTGCTATGAGCTGAGAAGAGCACCTCGATCTCTCTGTTAGTAGTACTAAATGGTGCCAATTTATCATATTGCTCATAAATAGGGGCTGGCAGTTCCGAACTTTTGCACATTAAGCGACGAAGTTGGGGGCTTGTTCTTGATTTTCAAGGGTACCTTACGCATTTCAATGTCAGGCCATAATTTTGCCGCCTTTAATCTTAATTTACAGCCAAATCGCTCGGAAGAGGCTCAGGAAAGTATTTCTCCTTTTGAGCATGAGCGACCCACGTGACTGTAGCGAACTGCAGGTGGGGGGGTGGGGCTTCGGGAATCTTTGGCAGGGAAATAGTATGTCCTTTCTTGTAAGCTTTAACTGATATCAATCTGTCAATGTGCCTTCATGCTAAATAATGGTACGCGTTCCCTGCAGACTTTCAAGTCTTGCGTACCTCACGTGACGACCTTCCTTCGGGGATCGAAAGCCAAAGCAAACGATGTCCGAGTTGACCTCACATATTTTGCAGCGTTATTCCCATAGCGCGAGTGGGAATGGATAGACATAATTCAGCGCCATGAAATATTAGTAAGAAATCTCAAAAAGTGACCAAGTAGACCTTTCCATGCCGCCACAAGTCGAAAACTTGACCCAGATTCACTAAAACGCTTCCGAAGTCTGGTCACTTGCTCATTAAATTTCCCCAGACAACTTCTGGTATCTAACGATATCAAGCCCATCTCCTAGTGTAACATGTACAAAAACCCATAAACCGACTCCTCGCTCTTGCGCCTTGCCGAACCCATTCCAATTCAAATGCTCAGAGGAAGGAAAATACCAGCGACAACCGCTCAATTCCTTTCAAGCTTTACCACCAAGTTCGTTGTCTCTACCGAAGGCATAGGGTACTTCTTGCCAAGCCGTCTTCTCAGTCCCCAGATATCATGCTCCAGAAACCCTCTTCCCATCTCCGCAGGCAAGTGTTTATGAATTTTTCCTAGACACTCAACCACCTCTTTGTCCGTCATCTTGGACAGAACAGTTGCGAAGCCTGTCTCGCTAGATAGCTCTGACATGCTTAGATCGGAAGCATACGCATCTTCGTTCACAATCTGTTGATGGACCTCGATCTCTCTCACATTCGGGGAATCGGGACTTTGGAAAATGGAGCAGTAATGGCCACCATTCGCATTGACGCCTGATTCAGAGTAGGAGCCGCCTCCTTTACTGCTCTCTTCGTTCTGGACTCCGATGGCAACTAAACGATTGGCCTCGTTCAGATCCTCGAATACGCCTCGGACCTCGACATCGTTCACTTCCTTCTCCTTGCTGAAAACCTCAAAATCGAGAATCACATACACCACCTGCCCATATCTCAGACTATCCACACCACTATCCTTCGTCATTTCGCTTACAAAGCTTCTCTGAATGGCCACCCGAACGAACATGACCCCCTCATCACCCTCGCCTTGATATGTCGCCGCCGTAAACCCGGCCCTTCCATCCATACCCACTGAGAATCCAGCTCGATACCCCAAGCCACTCGTCAAAAACCATCTCCTCTGGCTCTCGGTTCCCAATCTCATTATGACCTCCGACATGGCATTTTTCAGCACGCCAAAGTTCTGTGAGTACTTGAAGATCTGACGATTTGCACCAAGGAGTGTGGAGAAAGTCCCCAGTATTGTAACATTTCCATCATGTTTCCGCGAGTCGAGAACCACGCGGTAGATTTCCTGGCGCGAGAGCTTGTATCGAGACATACTGTCTATTTTGGCTTTTTCCGGTTCGTGATGTTGAAGAATCGTGGTGAGTCGGAGATGCTGTGATGAGGTGATGATGGGGGTTAGCATGGTAGTCGCTTTTTTTAAGTGCCATCGTTGCTGCAATCGATGCTGGCGGTCGTGGGGGCTTTCTCCCAAGGTGAGATTTGAGACGCAGCAAAGTGAGGTTATAGTTTTTTGCTCCGTCCCATCTGGAGACCAACATTCCATCATCGTGAAAATTTTGGATCTCAAAAAATACAAAAAGAAAATTGATCCACGGTTCGATGTACGATCAGTCACAAATTCCTTCCGCATCCTTTCAGATCCTTCGATGACCACTGCCTCGTTCAATCGACCATCCATTTTCGATTCATGGCGATTGCGATTCCCCGCCGCTTTGAGTCGTCTTGCGGCGAGAGTTGCCCATTTTATCCAATCATGGGGGGAAAAATTTTTCTGCATGAGTTGTAATTATGCACTTTGCCTTTGTAATGCTGGCTGATGTCCGCGATAGTCGCATTCTTATTCCGAGATCGCACCTTTGTTGTGAACTCCGTATCCGTGATTTGCCCTGGACATGCAGAAGCGACGCTCCACTCTTTTAAAGTCATGCCTAATTTCTTCACCCAGGAAGAATCGCATAAGTAATCAGATGATCTGATAATGCAGGTTCTGCCCAACAGAAGGTCTCCAAGGGCCGTTTGACAGGCTTGTTATACCGCCGTTAAGGCTGAAGCCTATTAGTGAAGCCAGAAATTCGTAATCGACTTGGATTTGTACCAGCGGGGTTGTTAATATACGATGTAAGTTCCTTCCCCCTTTCCCTAGCATTACAATGCTAACCTGCACCTAGTGGTCAGGTCAGAATCACACCCACTTCATCATTCCCAACATCGGAATTGCGCTGTTTAGCGGTGGAATCACAATGCACACACAGTGCCAAACCGCCTATATCATCGATGCTTTTCCCGAATACGCAGCTTCGGCACTTGCTGCAGTTGCTGTCCTGAAATCCCTAGCTGGGTTCGCATTCCCGCTATTTGCACCGGCTCTGTAGAATGCACTAGGTTGGGGATGGGGTGATAACCTCTTAGCGGGTGTGGCGGTCTGTATTGGTTTTCCTTGAGTGTGGCTCCCGTGGACTCGAGGCGAAAGAATAAGAGGTTTGAGATGGGGATCGGGTTGAAATATTTGTAGTGGTGTATTTTGATGGCGTGGATTTGCGAGTTTTGGGTATTCTTGGGACGAGTCGCTCCGTGGATGTGAGGCGATCGCTATCTGTGTCCCGAGATAGATGCTCGATGCTTCATGGCTATTTGGTAGACTTCTACCGGTGACGGCTCGGATATAAGTGTGCTGAGCCGGTGAGTGGAATTTCGTCCCAAAGGCAAGTTTTGTCCAAATCCAAATTACAAAAATGCAAAATCAAGTCCCCAGATTTGTGACTCCAGCTCACATGGATATGTCCGCAACTCCATTCGCTTGCAACAATTGTAAGTGCCATTCACACGAATCTCGGCTTTCACTAAATCAATCAAAATTCGATATCGCTCATTAACTTGATGTTGTTTTAAAATTCCTCCGCCTTCTTCGGAGTTGGACTCGCTCCGCCTGCTGCCGTCAACAAGGTGCTGGAAATGCAGCAAGTACGCACCCGGAATGGCCGATCGTCGTCACCGAAGTGATCCTAGGAACCAACTCGGCATCTCCTCGTTCAATGGGTGACGCTCGTAAATACATACCTCGTTCAACTCCCATTCCACGAATGCATGCTCAGTCCCAACCAGCTTTTAACGCGACGACCAGACAACAAGCATAGAATAGACGCGCCGGAACGAGAAAGGATGTTACAGCAATATCTGGTTGCTTGCGGTGAACAAAAGCGGATGACTGTTGGACTGCCAGAGAGCTGGATTTGGTTTTGGAGGATGAGATGAACATGCAAGGTCAACAAACGTCGCGGTGGTAGGTGCACATTCAGGGGGCCCGAGCGTAAGCGAGAGAAGCTTTGTAAGCCCGATGAAGGTGCGAGGGCGACATGCGACGTCGACCATCGTCAACAATACGGCATCATCTGAACCCATCTCCGGACATGACATACAAAAGTCCGAAATACAGGGAAATATTTTCGTTGATTCACTGGCATCGATTTTCGGCTGATCGGTTGAAGGTGATTTTTATCCCAGGCATTCACAGCGAAGCCGACTTTTTTTTTAAAAAAAAAAGAGAAAGAAAAAAAGCCAAAGTGCGGGCACAAAAACTTCGAAAAAAACAGCAGACATCACTATGCAGGGGAAAGCAAAAATTATCATCAATGATTATTTTGGGCACTTTCAACTTTTCGATGGATGTAAGAACCAAAGAAATACTCAGAAGCACCAGTCCAAAGGCTGCGGCCTCGAACTAGAACAACAAGTTCGTGTAGGGACCAGAAATTAAGTCCAAAATTAACTTGGCGTCAGCCATCAGTGTCAATGAATGCAATCGAGCGAGCTGTGCCAAGAAACAACGAATACCGCCAGTTCCAAAACCCCATTTCCAAAAAAGAATCAAGGAGGGAAGAACTGCAGCCCCGTACGACTAAGCACTTAGACTTGCTTAACAGTTATCAGTATCATCGTAGCGAACGATAATATTGTAATTATCGGTATCGAACTCTTGGCCGCAGACAATATTATCCGTATCGCACTCGTTGATGATATCCTGGGCATAGCTAGCCAGGTACGAGCAAGAGGGAGTAATGGTAGCATCATTCTGGCAGAGAGTTAGTATTAGCTGGTGGAATTACGAAAATGGAAGTTTAAAAGAGAGGTATCTTACGTCGTTGCAAAACCAGATGGCTGCTTCATAGGAGCAAGAAATGCGGACACACGAAGTAGGGCCCACTTCGCAAGTGCCACCCAAATTGTTAAGGTAACTGATACCATCCATGATCCAGTGTGCCGAGGCTACATACCATTGTTGACCCGAAATAGGACAACAGAGGAGTTGGGCCTACAAACGAGTTAGTATTGCTTTTGCTGGTGAATGTGCGATTGACGGAATAGACGAACCTTGCTATCAGACTCGCGCTCCAAAAGTCCAACGTCACGAGCGGCGGATGTTGGAACGGTAGGAGGGAGGGTAATGTCGGGGTGATCTCGCTTTGCATCGGCAAAGATCTGCTGCACAGTACCTGAGATTTACATTTTGAAGTTAGCAAAATACTTCCAGCCAATATGCGAATCGAGTATAGGCTCGAAAATTATATTCGATGGAGGATTGAGAGAGGGCTTCAGAAATTTGAAACTAACCAGTGTAGGTGACTTGATGACCTTGGATGTCGCCACTCCAGACGAAGGGCTTGATGGGTTGTGGCATGGTGGTTTGGCGGTCCATGAGTTGGGGTCCAGCGAGAGCCTTGGAGTGCCTGGTCAGTTAAAGTCCTGGGAGCTGAAGGGGCCAACTTACAATGGAGGACAAGCCAAGAAGGCCGAAGATGACAGTGGTGCAATGCATGGTTGCAGATTTGGTTTGATGTTGTGTACTTGAAAGAGTGCGGGAGGTTGTAAGGAACGTTCAGTTGGAGTTGTGCGGGTGTTATGTTTGGAAGAAGAGAAGAGAGCGAAGAGGGGAAGGACAGGGAGACTTTATAGGAAAATCTGAGCTCAGCGGTAAGCCGTCGACTGCCAGTTCTCAACGAACTCGGCTTTGCACTCTGAGCAAACTTGACGGCGGCTTTTTGAAAGCCAATCAAAAGCCTGCAAACATTCAAACGCAGAGTGAATGCTGCCTCTGATTGTAACCCCGCTCCCCAATGGCTTTTTCGCCAAGGAATCGGTTAGGATGAAGGCTATTTACAGTACCTTTTTTGTGACGCCGTCGCCCCAGCATAATTGTATAAATCGAAGAGGTCCAATTGTATTTCCACGTTCATGGCGACGATCATAGCGCCAAGCCTAGCTTTCGTGAAAACATTCCCTTCTGACTGAATACCCCGCTTCAGCACCTCAGTCACTTAAACTGGTATTCCTCATTCAGTACCGATTCATCGCAAAGACCGTTGTACACCATTTATATTTTCCTTGTAGATGAGCGAGCAAATTCAGTTTAGCTCAGCGGCATGCACAGTACGTTGCACGAGACTTATTTCAAAGCTACACCTCGCAACTCATCATTATTCTACAAGTGTCGCGCCATAACAACAATTCTATGCTTAACATCAAGAAGTACAGGACGTGTAAGCGAATACGAAACCCCCGAAATTACAACCGCTGCCACATTGATGCCAGAATGATTCAGTGACAAGAAGATAAAGCAGGTCAAATTTCACCTCTCAGGTGGGACCTGAAGTTTGACGGGTGAATGAGGCTCTGTTGGTTCATAAATAGCGGCGTTTTTCTCTGAAGATCGTCCTGGATCACAAAAACTTTGTAAGAAATACGATCAGTAGAGTTTGACCTATTTATCGTTGTTTGGTTGGGAAAAGGATAATAAGCATAATGAGCCACGTGGGAGCTCTGGACTGTTGAGCTAGTGGTAAATTCAAAAAAATGGGCCCTGGAATTTGTTTCAATGCCAAACTGAAGGGGCACAGTTTTACTAAAGCCATTTCTGAATAGAGATATGATCTATGATGATCATAAATTGTACGATTTGCGAACGAACAGAGCCTGATGCAGTGATGAGTTTGTTGATGTTGGCATGGCAGCAGACCATGGGTTAACCGCAACCCAGAAAAGAGCGCCGCTATTTGGCTCTGTGATAAAATGCAATCTCACCGAATGCAAAACTTGCTTGGCAGATTTCCGAATTGCTCTTTGATTTCTATTTCCACCTAGGAACGATGTATCTTATGATGACCCCCACCTTCGTGTTTGCTTTCAAGTCAAAGCCAATGAAGCGAACAAACTGAATGCGATATTGAAAGTAACAAGTTGCCACGCGATGGGAAGATGAGATAAGATTAGATTTTGTGGGTTGAAAAAATCATTTGATATTTTGATGTGGAAGCTCCGCCATCGTAATACAGACTTGGTATTCACTTTGGCTCTTCACAGGGTGTGCGAGTCGTCCCAACATTACAAGCGTGCATGGGGCGAATCGAGATCAGCGTTGGCCGGTCTTCAAGTTGAAGAAGGAGCCTCAATGTCGATTCACCGCTGCCACTTGGCAATCTAAGCTATCCCTTCGGATCGAGCATTTTCTGCACTTTTTACAAGTACCAGTCGAAGAAAGCGCAATCGCCAAATTCTTCGATTGAACCATCTTAGCTACATTTGAAAGACATAGCGCAAATCCCCGCGAGCTAAAGTCACCGTACCTGACGGCTACGGCTAGCTGTTCATCGTAGGTCTACCATGAGGAGCAACATTGCGAAGCACCGTCTTTGATAACTCGGTCTCTTGATCGAGATCGAGTGAATAGTTCAGATCGTAGGTGCATACGCATAGCAAAGTTGTAAAGCCATTACAGTTTGAACGCAAGATACCTCGATTCGAACAAGGGTGTGTGCATCGGGAGGTTGCTACATCGCTTTGGAGCGATACTTCGTAGGAAAAGTACATACCATCTGTCGTCTATGACACCTGAAACGTCAACTTAGTCACGAAATCCAAGTCGTTCAAAACTTGAAAGTCTTCAAAACCTTTTCACGATGAAAGACATGTCTTGACACCGGGTCGTGCTTCCTCTGTTCAAGAACAGCAGATTTCAGTTGATCACCCCCAGGTTGATGGCGATGCTAGTCGTCGCATTTATTTTGGGAGTGAACAAACTGAATATTTGCAGGTAGTAGAAACAACAACCTCGGAGTCGCCATAAGAGCGGAGCGACAAGACCGTTGATCGGCAGGACGAGGAGGCTCGGGTGGGATCGACGAGGAGGCTCAGGTGAGGATCCGGGAACATTGAACAATGCGAAGATGGAGATCAGCCGATGGTGTCGCGATGGCCTGTTTGCATGAGTTTGGTTTCTATTCCAGGCGAGGATCGGATTCAAGCGAGACAGAAAATTGGAGTGCGACACACGTGACTGGAACTGCGCCTCTTTTCCGCCGACCGTAGTTACGGCGTGCCACAGAGACGCGCTCGCCGGCTCTGTGAAAATATGAAAATATATATGAAACAAAAATTCATAGCTATTTTTCTCACTTAATGGCGAATGTTGGACAAAAGGAAACAGATAGAGGCCAGTCTCGTGTGACAACTTGAGTACAAGCTTAGTGCGTCTTCACTTAAGTGCCTTCAGGTACCGTAGCGTAAACCACTCCCCTCAAAATAATGATGAAACGAGTCTCAATTTGATGGTGAATTGAACGGTGAAGTATATCTTCACTTTTCGTTGAAAATAATAGGTACCTACCTAGGTAGGTACTCCGTGCTGCGAAGGTCACGTGTCTCGACATCATGCCATTTTTGGTTACCGGGCTTTACACCCCGGCAGCCAAGCTCAACTGTGGACTGTTCTCCGACTTCAAGCAGGCGCGGCCGAGTGGACATCTGTTTGGCAGCTTGACCTCGCAGCTCGGAATAGAAAAAACAAGAAACTTTCTACATGCTTCTATGCTTTCTTTTTACAATCTCTAGGGCCGTGTTTTCTGGATTCTTTTGATTCTTGGCCGCACTTTCACGATAACAGGACGGAGTTATTCATTTAATTGCATCTTCGGTGCGTTCTTCTGAAACGCGCCATTCAGTACCGGTATGACGACGACCACTCCTGGCGAAGGAGTTCTGAGTTGAAAGCTCCATCCCTACCTGCCATCCCAACACCGGTTTCTTAACGGAATAATTGCAACGGCAGTTCATCCCTCCCATCTGGGAGAGCCTCTTTCTCGAAGCTTCGGCTTCCCTGTTAATTCCCCTCACGCCTGTTCGCCAAGTACACGCCTTATGGATCTGCCGAGTGCAACAAAGTGGAATATACATGGAGCATATCGACAGGAATAGCAACTATCGGCCGGGGAAGCTGCTAGGGCCGTTACAGAAGCTTGGTCGGAGAATATTGATGACGCTTTTAAGCTTTGGCAGCGAATCAACTTGAGTCCTTGACGCGTGGAAACGAAGCATTTCACGCGGTTTTTAGCTGGCATAGCATACCCCTGCGAAGATCGCTTGCTTGTCCATTGATGGCCAGCCGCTTCAGCCACAGGCCGCCACACTCAACGACGCCTCATCAGGACATCCACCGTCTATCAGTTTCCACGGACCAATCCAACTGACCGAATCGACGCTCTGGGCACTTGTGATGGTGGATTTTACTGGGCAGTACGGAGGACTTATCTTGGTTTTGTGATCAGTGATCACCCAACTCGAGTAAAGTAGGGGGTTGTAGTCCAACATCTCGACTTTTGAGTGTTTACTTGGAGGTTTCCTTCTTTCTCTGAGAAACGCTGCCAGACCTGGGGTCTTTGGAAGAGGGTCCAACACAGTGGGAAAATTCCATACTCGAGTACCGTATCCACTCTGAAGATAGGCGTTGATGTCTGTGTGGCGCAAGGGGGTAGTAGGGGTATTCATTGGGCAGATCAGAGAGAATTGCTCCAGAGCTTCGAGCGCATTACTCCTGAAAGCTCGAGCCAGGCTGGAATTCTATCCATTTCCTAGGGATCTGACCAGTTAGAGCCCCGACCTATATGGCCCACCGCTATTGACGCCTATCTACTGAGTGCATACGGTATTGGATTGAGGTCGATTTAGCATTTCCCCATGGGATGGCTGTTGACCATGGTTGAATAACTTGAATTCCACCACTTGTTTATTAGAGTTGACTAGCCCCGTTCAAGTAAATGAACCTAGATTGAGCAGGTTGGGTTTTGCCCCGGAGGCATACGCAACCAAATGCCCAAGCTTTGACAGGGCCAAAGATGTGGCGAGCTGGCAATTGGCCTGCGCACGCATTTGAAGTGGAGTTCGAGCGATGAAACACCCATAGGCGGTGGATATCACCGTTCTTCGGAAGTGCCCCATATTCCGAATTAAGCACGGAAACCCGCTTTCAAGCCTCCCAAGCACCTCGTCCCATCAACAGGGCGGAAGCAAAAGTCTGGTTCCACCATGTTGTACTGTATAAGTATACTTTGCTTTCCATCCTTCAATCATCATCCTCACAGTTCAACATCATCTCTTACTTTCCTCACTTTCCTCTTTTCGCAACTCGCTCTTTCTTCGACAGAAATTTCCGCAGCAGTCTTTCATTCTTTCAACGGCAGCGCCAATTTTAACAACCCAACCTTCAACTTTTTACCAACTCAACCGTCAACATGAAGTTCACTCCATTCGTCATTGCAGCTCTTGCCACTGCCACTGCCGCTCAATCAGCAGCACCATCGGGCGCTGCTAAACCATCAGGAGCCGTCGGTGGACAAGGTGGCCAGCCTGGCCAAGCTTTCGGATCAGGTTCTCCAAGCGGTGGATTTCCAAAGGTGAGTTCAACACTAGAAAATAGAGCGCCTTTTCTTCAACTCGGGCCCAAGCGAGCTGGATCACCACGAACATGGGTGACGGCGAAATGCAACCTGACAGAAAATGCAATTTACTCTTTCCTAGCAATGGTAACTAACCTTCAAAATAGCCATCCGGAGCCGTTGGTGCTCAAGCTTTCGGTACTGGAGCTGGAGCTGCGAGTGGTGGAATGCCCAAACCAACCGGTAGCTTTGGAAAAGCCACAGGCTCAGCACGCCGTTCTGCAGCAAAGAGACAGGCTCCTACAGGGGCTGTCAGCGGCGCACCACCAATGGGCTCTGGCGGACCAGGGTAAGTTCTATATCGCTTGCATCGAAATTACAAGTATCGCTAACACATTATTTAGTGCATCAGGTGCTGCTAAGCCAAGTGGTGGCATGGGTGGTGGTTTTGCTCACGGAAGTGGCTCAGCGTACGAAGCACAACTCAATAGCTTTTCAAGGAACAACTGCTAACAATTTTAATAGTCCATCGGGCCCAAAACCCACAGGTGCCATTCCATCTGATGCGTAAGCATTCATTCTCTTCATCGAAAAGTTTCTTGAGCTAATATTCTTAATAGTCCATCTGCACCCTCAGGAGCTGTCGGAAAGCGACAAGCAAGCGGCACCCCCCCAGCCGGAACCGGCGGTTTCGCAGGGTAAGTTGTCTTAAACATCTACGCAAAAGCATCAAGCTAACACGTGTTTTAGTGCATCCGGAAAAGCTCAATTCTCTGGCGGTGCTAAGCCAAGTGGTGGCATGGGTGGCGGACATGCTCACGGCTCGGGCGCTGCGTAAGTCTCCTTACACATTAACTTCACTTACAAGAAACTAATAACCCCAATAGTCCATCTGGCCCAAAACCAACCGGTTTGCCATCTGGCGGGTAAGTCTTGTCACTGTTATCTATAACAGCTACCCCCTTATTTGAAGAAAAATGAAAACTAATTACTTTACAGTCCTCAATCAGGTGGTTCAGCCGCTCCCACTGGCGCCGCTAATAAGCGTCAAGAGACTGGAAAGCCTGCTTTCGCATCAGGAAAGCCCAGTGGCACTGGATTTGGAGGTGGAAAGCCAAGTGGCACTGGATTCGGAGGTGCTCGCCCAACAGGCGCCATGTAAGTGTTTTTAGCCTCCTTTCGGGGCATATATTCTATATTTTCCATTGTCTCCAGTGACTAACACCGCATATTAGCCCTTCAGGAGCCCCTTCAGGAGCCGCCCAAGGCACGGGAGCTTTCCATGACGCCGCTGTCACCATCCCAATCCCAAGCCTGACCTTCACCGGCGTTCCAGTAAGTTGCACCCTTCTTTCTACCACATGGACTCATACTAACTGATTGTTTTCAGAGCGGCCTCCCCACCGCCTTCCCCTCCGCATTGGAGAGTCTCTGGGAAGCAGCCATGAGCGGTGTTCCACCATTCACCAACATCCCAACCACGCTCGCTACTGCCACCAGAAGCGCATAAGCGACACCCACCCTCCTTCACCTGACTATTCTTGTACAAAAGTTTTTCATTTTCTCAACAGCCGGTGTCTAAAAGCACCCTCACTATCCGACCAGCATTGTTAAGCGTTCGTTGTCTTGTTCTGTGATTGATCTTTTGTATCATTAGTCCTGTATTTTAGCATAGATTCTGTTAGCTTTAGACCGAATTGGACTTTTGATACCTTACTTGCTTATTCATTTGTGAAGTTTTATTTTCCTTCGCTTGCTTGTACCAAGTCTCCTCTTCAAGATGAATTTCCTTTTGCATTCTTTTTCTAAGCAATTCTTCTCTGCTTTTAAAATGCTCTTAATGGTTGTTTGGTATTGTTCTGGATAATGGTTTTCATTGGCTTGAGGAAGGAAGAGAAGGAGGTAGGCTCGCTAAGCTAGCTGCCTAGGTGACCAATCCCCCCCCTTAAGGTGATGTGAATACCGAGCACGAGCATTACAAGTCTGACATTAATGACCTGATCAAAATGCAATTATTTTTATCACTTCGCCCGATTGCCATTCGCTTACGCTTGCTCTTTAGTAGCTTGAAATGGGGCTTATAATACTCGATGTACTATTCAATCTTCAATTTCACTTTGCAACTAGAAGACTCCCGGTTCATACTGTTAAGCCCGTAATTTGTTTCTCAAGCGAGATGCACGATTTTATATGTTAGCCCCCGCATATTTCAAGAAGAAGACGTAAATGAGTGTTTGGTATTATCCAATCCCTTTCCGTTTCATTTTACTAAAGATTTGAAAGCTTGTTTACTTAAAGTCAAATTTCGCACGGTTATGCATCGTTATTGTGAGAGTCAATCCAGCCGAGGGTCCGGCTCTACACCTCACTGCCCCCCTTCAGCTTGCGATGGTTTAGGTGTAGTCCCGTGATAATAAGATTATTGTGAGAGTGTAAAGTCTTGGGAATAAGGTGTCACAGTATACTAAGGGATGTACCGTATTAATTGGTATATAAGCCCACCCCTTTTCCCCTAGTTTGCGGCTTATTATACCAGATTATTATAGTGAATCAAAGCGAAAACGGGAGAGGTGCATCTGTCGTCTATTAGCTCTCTTTTTCTAACCTTTGTTCTCTGTTGTAGTTGAAATATAACAAGATTTAAACTGGGACACCATGGGCTTATAACCCAATTAATACCGTAATGCTCAAAGGTCTTTTTTTTCTAGGAGGTCGATTGCCTACAAATATTGCCGCGGCAATCCCATAAACAACAGCCCCACTGACCTCAGATATATTCATCCCATCCATTTCATAACAAAGAGGCTTCTTCCTCAGATTTGACCTCAATGATTTCCAGATTCCCCGCCATCCAGACCGGGTTCATCGCTGCTGTCATATGCACACGAATTGACTTGATCCATATTTTCATTGCTATCATCATCGTCGCCCTCATTCTGAACTTCATTCCCGATCTTCAATTGCATCTTGACCTTATCGAAAGTGCGGCCGAGAGGAAGGGCGTGGTAATAGCCGGGAACGGCGCTCAAGAAGCTAAAGAAGTCTGGTGGAGGATACGGAGATATGAAGTAGGCGTCACCGGAGAGAACTTCGGTGGCATCGTCGTTAAAGGGGTTATATTGCTTGGTAGTGATAAGAGAACCATTAATGCCACGACCAGCAAAGACAATCTCCTCCAACCACTTCTTATAATTTGGGTGCTTCGTAATATGGTTGTCACTTGTCGGATTTTTGAAGTACAGATCGGACTGTGGAGCGTAGGCCATATCTTGTCCGCCGCAAAGAGGCTTCAATTCGTGCGAAAACTTGTCGGGAAACAACATGATTTTGCCGTCGGGGCCAAGAAAGGGTTTCCCGTAATTTTCATGGTCGCCTCGGCGGAAGGGACCCTATGTGAATGCATATTCCCAGATCTCCGCCGCTTTCTGAGTATAGCCTCCTCCATTACGCTTCAGGATATAACATCCCATAAACAGCATACCCATCAGCAAAAGGTTCGTACACATAAACTCTAAATTTTCACCATACAGTTATTCTACGTGAACGGAAAGTATACAATACGTAACGAAAAGTATACAATACGTAACGAAAAGTATACGATACGTAACGAAACGTACACGAAGCGTACACGGCTTCACGTAGGCACGTAGGCACATAGGCACATAGGCACGTAAAGTATAAAAAAACGCGCTAAAACTCTCCAAGATATCGCGATATAAACAACCAAGAATATAAGTGGGCCATACAGGCCATATAGGCCAAACTAAGAGCCGCATAATTACATATAGGCCTTCGGATCCTCTTCCATTCTACGACACTACCACGAATTAATATATAAATCAAATATTCGATCGATTTAGCCAAAGTTTAGTTTAATAGAGTAATAACATATAATATGCATATATAAAAGAGGGAAGAAGAAGAAGAAGAGGAATGAGAAGGAGAAGGAGAAAGAGAAGGAGTAAATAAGGTAATAGGGTGGTAGGGAGGAGCAGACAAGGTAACAGGGTAGTAGGGCTATAAGGTTACAAGAGTAACCCACTTCCGTTCACTAATAATAACATTTTAAATTTTGATGTTTCATATAAAGGGAATAGTATTCCTAAAATAGGGGGGTAGCTTAACATTTTCACGCTTTCACATTCGCACTCGTATATGAAGGCACGTATGCGAATGTGAAATGATTTTTTTGCTGATGCCCATCACGAAACCAGAGACTCGATTCTGCTTACGCTTGTCGAGGTAGGCTGAATCTTGTACGTGAATCGAACCTGGAAGCGGATCGAAGAGGGGTGCAGTAGCGATATCTTTTTTTAACGGAAGAGGAGTCATGGTTGGGATGCAGAAGAAGAGGACGTCGGGTAAGGCCTCGAAGATGTCAGTCGGGCGAACGGCTGGAGTCGTTCGAACTTTGGAAGGTCGAGTGAACTTATTAAGAGTAGGAGAGAGGACTCGCCCTGACGAGGATTGACTTGCGTTAGCTGGAAAGCGGCCTTGTTATCGCGCAGACCGCCAGAAAAAAGTTGCAAAGAAGTTGGGAGGTTAGAAGAGTTCGAGGAGCGGCAGGTTTTTTGTCCTCCGATTCCTCTCACAGCGCGCATTAGCGCGGAAAGAAAAGAGGGGTGGGAAAAAAGCAGAAGTGAAGTGAATGCGATATGCACTCCTTATGGGAGTGAATTCCATTGCAAATAAGCGAATTCCAGCATACCGGTAAGTCCAATGAATGGTATTAGAATGGAATTCGGGCTGCAATTGGGTATGCACCCATACCAAGTCCTATTCTCGGTGATTCTAGGGAAACGATTACACGCTACTTTGAAATTGGACACGAGGAGAACAAGTGTGTGTTAGAGCAGCAGCGATCACGTGGTTCGTCCTCCTATTACACCTCACTGGGCATTTGCCAGGAAAGTGGCCCGTGCGCTATCATAATACACTCCCTTCGACTCTCTGTCTCTTCTTCATTCTGCGACTATTGGAAAAGTTGCGGTTCTATAATCTATATGGATTCAAGGGAATTTTTTCAATTATATGCTGTTGGATATAGAAGGCTCGACTATCTAATCTAAACTACAACGAGGGCTATAAATCTCGTCAGGGTGGCCAGTGCATAAGGGTGCCGGTGCCTGGCGCTAGTCGAAGACTAACAGCGAGGTAACGGTGAATGTCGAGGGGCGAGAGCCACGCGACATATGCTCTTATTCCCTTGCCTTTGCTTTCTTTGCCTCTCCCAATGCTGCTGCAAGCTGTAAAGCTCTCCTAATCTCAGTATCCACAGCCTCATCCGTCATACCCATTCCCCGTTCCTTCTCAGTATCGAAGTCGGGAGAGACGTCTCGAAGTAGTCTTGGCGTGGGAGCTGGTCCCTCCTCATCATTGTTGGTAATCTTAGTCTTGACAGCTGGGGCCTTGCCCTTTGAGGCAGTCTTGCGACGCTTCGAAGGTCGAATATCGTTCTCATCGCCATCTTCCACATCATCATCCTCCACATCGCCCTCGTTGCCAGGGAGTTCGTTTTTGAGGAGTTTATCAGGATCTAGCCAGCCACAACCTGGTAAAAGGATGAAAGTATAGCATTCTGGATAGCCCCCGCCGATGAGTGCGCTTGATTCCGGTGGTGAATATGGTGATCCCATGTACGGGTGGCCGGAACGCAAAGCGGCATTGAAGTTGAAGATATTCTTCGCTTTGGAGTCTCTCCAGGAGCCGTCTCGACCCCTGCCAGCGAAAACAATCTTTTCCAACCATGCATTATAGTTGGGATGCTTTGCGATCCACATATCCTTGTTTTCGTCGCCCTTAGACATGGTGAGTTGTGAGATGGGAGCATAGCTCGTATCCTGTTCGCCTGAGAGGGTGCGCGTGCCCCACGACATGATCTTGCCGTCGGGACCCAGGAAGGGCTTGCCATAGGCCTTGTGATCCACTCGCCATTTGACACCTTTAACGAAGGCGTATTCGAACATTTCGAACCTTCTCTTGTCTACGAGCTTGTCCTTGCCTTCGCAAAGGACATTGGTCGCAAATAGTATGAGACCAACAACGAACGATGAGAGGAGATGCTTGATGCGCGCATCCAAACCAAGAGCGTCTAGAACGTGGAAAGTTCCGGGAGCTGGGTCAAACAGGGCAGTATTCGAAGTCTTATAAACATCCGGGTGCGGCAATGGCGTCATCGTGGTGAGCGGATGACTGCGATGTTGATAAGGGATGTTGAATGGTAATGTTTTCGTGGTTTTGCGAATGGACACGTGCTTTTCGGAGAGAGAGGGCGTTGTTTTGAGGAAG
Organism: Hymenotorrendiella dingleyae; assembly: GCA_003988905.1. Classification (NCBI taxonomy): domain Eukaryota; kingdom Fungi; phylum Ascomycota; class Leotiomycetes; order Helotiales; family Helotiaceae; genus Hymenotorrendiella; species Hymenotorrendiella dingleyae. The sequence goes on from QYAP01000358.1 coordinate 18,058, forward strand.
CCGAAAGCCAAAAAAGTTGGGGAAAGGTTGGGAAGTTGGAAGGAAAGTTCGGGGGAGGCGCGACCTTTTTATTTGCGAAAAGTTGGCGGCAGCGGTCCCAAGCGAGCCAACCAGCGCAAAGGACTCACGTGCGGGGTTGAAGCCATTCACACCATAATCCCCTTTTCTTCCAATCCGCACTCTTTGAGCCTGGGAGCCGTTGCGGCTCACCCAACTTAGCTTCAGAGTACTTGGAAGAAGTTGGACTTACAATTGGGGTATTTCTGAGAGTGCAGATCGGAATGCGGCAAGGGGGTTGTGGTTATTACAGAAGGAAACGACATGGAAATGGAAATGCAAGCTTGGTGTTGAGCTTCAAGCGAATACATCAGGACGCTCGGGCCCTCTTTAGGTCCGGGCGTCGCCCCCAACCATTTCATGGGGCCGCCCCAGAAATGCGTCACGTGCCTCGGCCTCTGGCTCGATTGGATGAAATGGTCCCCCCAAGGATACGCTTGAAATCGACAACAAATGGTCATTCGGGCGATGGGAGTTGGGGATATTCATCGATCATGAAGGCCATCTCGAGCCTGGGAGCGGATGCAATTCACCCAACCTCAAAATCTTTGAACGTGGTTGGACTTACGATGGGACCTTGAGGTATTGCTGAGAGTGAACACCGCACTGCGGAGGGGAGGGGCGCAATTACTGTATCGAAGGTAATGGCACGCTGGCAGATGTAGAAGACCCAGCTCCTGAATGGGAATGGAAATGGATAAGGATATGGAACTACCGAGCCCTTATGCGATGTGCAGCACGTACGAATTCCCAGTTCCGAATTGCAACCTGTGGCGCGTTGCAGAAAGGAAGGGAAGGAGGGAAGGAAGATATTCGATGGGCGAAAATGAGGTTATTCCCAGCGTAGAGGCCAAAAGTGAGGCAGAAGAATGCGCGATTAGGACGGAAAGGCGTGAAAAGGGGTCGAAAAGGAATGCTCGGTTTGATTAAAAATCCGAGAGTTCTGGAAGAGAGCGTGGAGGGAAATGTGTTGTGTAGATAGAGTTGATAGTCAAGCTGAAAGGTGGTGAATCTTAAATGGAAGCGGGCACAGATACCGTAGTGGAGGCCGAGCGCCCGAACCAGCGTTAAAACACCCTGGGACCTATCCACAGCAGTCACGTGAGCGATTTTCCCTGCCCGGCAGGGAAAATATAAGGGTGATTGCCGAAATCAATCACGGGACTTATCGCCGACAACCCCCCCCAAAAAAGACACCACCTCAACCTTTCAACTCCTGTCAAGATTAGGTGCAGGTACCTCTGTCTGCTATCCGCACTTGAAGGCTTTAGGGGCGAAGATGCGCTTACAAATTAAATCACTCAAGGGGATTGATTAATTAGGGTTGCCCAACGAATTAAAAGAATTGGTGACTCAATTCATCGTTCACGTTCAATTCATTTAGATATATCAAATTCATGAAGTCAGGAATATCATAAATTCATGAATATTCATAAATAAGTTCATGAATTCCGGGGATACCGGATATAAAATAAAATGAGATAAAAATATTAAAAATAAAATTATTTTGAAAATATTTCAGAAATATTTCAGATTTTTATCTCATTTTATCCTATATCCGGTATCACCGGAATTCATGAAACTTCGTGAATAGCATCTTAAATTCATCTAATTTTACGCCAAATTCATGAATATATATGAACGAATTCATTTAATTCATGAACGCCAAATAATGCCCAAATTCATGAATTCTCATTTAATTCAACTTCGTTGGGCAACCCTAATTGATTTGCAAGATCGTTTATACTATCTCTACGCCGACCGATCTTCCATCGATCAACTCAAGATTGGAGAGCATACGCACACCTGGTTTTGGATGGAGTGCCGCCCACTAGTGATGACTGACAAGTTGGGCCCAAGTTCGTTATGACAAGCATGCCACAGCTCGAAAGCAGGACGCTTTACGAATCCGAAGGGGGCAAGCCATTCGCTATCCAAGAGCGGCAATGACTTAAGTGAGGTATCTGAGCTTGATCTAACTACCACTTCGAGTACTATCTAGAAGACTGTCACGCCTTGCATGCTGGTTCCTAGAGGGGGTGGATCACGTTCCTAAAACGTGACTCCACTGCCAAGCTGCACGTGACGACGCTCCTCATATATGATCTCGTCAATAAAACCGTTATTCCGATCTGAAAGCGTCACAAAGACAAGGCCGACATTCGGTAAGATAAGGGCCGCCTGCTTGAGTCTAGCGAAAGAGGTATCTACATCCCCTTCTAAACCCGTGAAAGAAGCTACACCTTTGATTGACTAATGAACTTCTTATCCTCGGATCTCCATTCAAAGTACCTTGACGTTACCTAAAGGCGAAGCGAGAACAAGGTGCGGTTTGAGTTTTGTTCCGAGGACAAGAGCTATTATTTATACCAATCTAATCAGCTTTCACTTAAGGTATGTTCTCTTTGATGAAAATCAGAAAATGATAGTTTGAGGGGAAGTGAATGAGCGGTCATCGGAAGATAGAGTAGAGATTTGCCAGATTAATTACATCTCTAGATCACCTTTACACCACAACAAATCATCTCTTTTTACAAATACTCTAGTTGTTTCTTCACCTGCTCATTATCCCTATCCCTAAACAACAAACCTGAATCCACCAAGGTCTAACACTGAACCACTGGTGTATCGTATTCTAACGCCCTCCAACAAACTGTGATATCGCGAGATATGATGTCTTCAGCGACACTCAAATTCAGAAATAAGAGGGCTTGATATCACTGGTATTTTCTGACTTTCATCGTTAATATGAGTACTGCACAAAAGATATTTGTTTAGGCACTGTTCGTTCGAAATCAAGCTACTTATCATTCTGAAACTCATCTGAATCCTGAAAACATTACAGGCTTCGAAAGGCTTGGTATGATAAGTAGAAGAGATATACGTCTGGACCTAAATCTCTCTGTTTGGCTGGGGGAGCATAATAAGACAATAAGTAGCTTCTGGAATGTGGGTCCTCCCACGTGGTTCTTGTAATTTCAAAATGGGCACCGGAATCTGTCTTAAATCGGGCGCAGTTTTACAAAAGCCACTGGCTATCATTCCTTAGAATGGAAGCAAAGTGGAGCTCATTATCGTCCTTTTTCTCGAACGAACAGTGCCTTAGTCTATAAGGAGTTGGGTTTTTTTTCGGTCAGTCATGGTTCATGAACAGCTATCCCATTATGTAAACCCAATTAAGACTAAGAGAATTACAAGAGGACTCCATATGAACAAGTCACAACAACAGTAAACCCCAATCTGAACGCCTCATTAATCCCAAGCCCTTCCCTTCCTCCCCCCTAGCTTATCATCTCGCCAATTTTTTTTTAAATCCCCAAAACCCCCAACCCCACACCCACCGCCCCAACCAAAACCCCAATATCCAACCTCTCCCTCCCAGCACCATTTTTCGAACTCCCGGTACTCACAGGCACCGATACGGCAGTGGTGGTCGCAGCAGTCGCACTCCCAGGATTCGCAACGGTGCCACCGGTGCCTTGACACTTCATAACGCCGCTCTGGATGACGCAGTTGGTGCCAGAGAGACAGTATTGTCCGTTGGTGCAGCATTGGGCTGTGGAGGGCATGCAGTTTATGTAGCCGCAGCAGAGACTGTTGACGCAGTAGTTGCCATCTGAAGGAGAGATGGGTTAGTGCTGTGAAATGCGGGGAATGGGGATGAGGGGAAGTACCTAAGCAGTCTACGTAGTTTTGTCGTAGATGTAGTAGGACTTTATGTGCGAGGTTTGCGGAGACTGCTGCGGTGCCATCGAGGGCCGGTGTTGGGTCTGGTAAGGCGAGTGGGTCGGGGGAAGCGTTGACGGTGAGAATCGAGAGGAGGAAGGTCGTGATGAGTGGTAAAATGGGGGCAGTGGGACGCATTTTTTCAGTTAGACAAGTTTCGAGTTTGGATTTGGATTTGATCTAGATTATCGTGGGTGGACCGCAGAATTGGTGAGGAGTCAGGTCAGATGGTGGATAGTGAGTTATTGCGAAGTGACGAGGTGAAAAATCTCGAAGGGCTCGACCAGCAGATACGGCGACGATGTTATAAACCCATCATCTTTCCCAGACAACCCAATAATCCATCTTTCCCGCCCCGAAACCTCGCCGATTCCAAAGCAGCTACTCGCAGCCCTTCTTTAGCAATTAGCAAGCATGAATCTGCCTTATCTGCCACCACCAAGCCACTTTCCAAAAGAACAGAAAAGACCAAACGGGTCCGTCGAAGAGCGCCATCTTTCAGACCGAGAAACGAAAACGGAAATGTGAAAAAGCAATACATGTGGAGAACGAAGAAGCCAGTGCTTGGCGAGAAAGCCAAGTGGATGCGGAGTTAGCTGTCAGGGTGAGGCTGAAATCTGAAAGCTGGGGTAAGAGAAAAACATTTCCAGCTGCGGTGCATAGGGACATTTCCAGTTTGGGAAATTCCCGGGCGCGTTACCAGGTGTGGAATAGTGATTGGACTCGTTGGCCTGGTCCTGGTGTGAACTTGGTCGTCCCAAACAGCTTACAAGAAGAAACAATCTAGAAGGGAAGCGCTACCCTGGATAACTATATCTGCCAAGACTGTTTCTCTGAGATCGTTTGATAATAAAATGTAGAAAAAGAAACTCGGGGGGGGGGGAGGTGGTATTTTGATGAGCTATTCAGTTCAAGGTGGGATATGGAGAATTTTGGTAGGCTCGAATTAAGATAAACTCTATGCGCAACAGCCAGAAGAAAATATGAAAAAGTAATGAGCCGTTAGGATACCGTGCAACGGCGTGTCACACAAACATCGAGACCCAAATTCGCGATAAGCTTCTGCCATTTCCATTGGAAGCCTTGCAAGCGGCCGAGTTCCAGATGTGTCTACATGCAATATCTCGGACAGTGGTATTTCCTGCGCCGCAGCTGATCCTAAAATAGATGTACCCGACTGATCGGGCCTGGATTCTTGGCTTGGCACTAGCTGGTGTAACGTTGGTCAAAAAGGGCTTCCTGAGAAGTTCATCGTGGGGGGAAATCAAAGTTGAAACTGACAGCGCAGAGAAAGAAGATCGACACGAGTGGAAAACTCCCAACTGTAAACCAAGAAGTGGTTGCAAAGAGTTTTGGGAAAGAAGTCGCCTCTCTATTCGAGTTTTGGAAACTATCGATGCTGATAATTAATTTCATCTGCCAAATAAAACGTTGTCGGTGAAAATCCATCCATCAAAGTCTCGTAGTGCCTCCTGATATGACTATTCATCAATTTGAGCGTGCCCCGAATTCCGGTGGCGAGGAGAGTCTGGTTGTTGTGGAAGCCCGCTATATCCGCTAGTCATCTCATAAGCTTGCCCCGATTCCGAGACTCTCGATTCCTTAAGACTTGGCGAGTCACTACTTCCATGTCCTCCTATTTCATGGGTCCCTTCATGATGAGTATCTGGTAGGGGGTAAGCATATCTGCGTTCGAAATTCCACCTTCCAACAATTCGGATAATGCGGTCGAACAGAATAGCAGCCATCATGAAAACGCAGACCAAGATTACCACGAAGGGGCTTGCTATTAGAGTCCCGTAGTCATTTGCATTGAAAATGAGACAGCCAACGCCGATCGAAACAAGAGCGAGGGTTAAGCGGAAACCCAGGCGAAAGTATTCTAGCACATCGCGTTTCTTGGTCCTAACGATCCAAAGGAAGATTTTAAGCATCAGCATGGACAGGAAGACCGAGGCCCAGAGGTATGCGAAGGTGGTACGGAACGTGTGGATGTAATCCGAAGCTTCGTACTTGTCTCCTTCTGGTGCTTCAATGTCAAATCGCTTGTAGATGCCCTTATACGCATTAATTGTGATCTCATATCCAATATTGCCTGCGCGGTAATCGCAAAAGCTCGCATTTGATGTAGTTCCAATAGCGAGGGTTTTGTTCAAGGATTCCTCTATCTTGTCGTAGCTTCGAGGATCGAATATTTCTATCTTCAAACTCTGAACTTTGGCGTTTATTGCCGTCACGAAATACTCTGGGGTTTTTGCGGTGGTATTTGTAACACACAGGCTTTTATAGAGATCGAGGAAACTGTGTTGCTTCCTTATTGCATTGTAGAAGATAGCCATTCGATTAGATCCTTCGACTACACCAATGAATCCTAGGTGAAGAAAGAAGTGGCTAAATGCCCACCATTGTTGTTTGATGGTACCATAATGACCATGGGGATGATTATCGAAGTATAATTCCCATAATAGCAGCTTTTTCTACTAGTTAGTAACATAGCAAAAAACGACTACTCAAGCACATTTACTCACCAGCATTAAAATGATGCTAATCATGGAGACGATACCGCCGACGCTAGGACCAGAAGTCGTCGGCCAAAGAAACCCGGCAGTATTGGTACTACCAATAACACCCTCGCCGATGATGATCATTGTGAGTAGGGAAAGCCTTTCTGCGATATGAGATTCTTTGAAACTTAGCATTCTCCAAAATGAAGATATGATGAGGATAACAATGGACTCCAGGGGGAGGACAATCCACCATACTCGATGAATGCTAGAAATTCCCTGATCGTTGAACCAGGTATAAGTCTGTTACAAGTCAGCTTTTGAGGCAAACACAAGTTCTGCAAGACTTACAGCGAAGAGAGCCGACCCCGATACGACCAATGTCAGAATGGTTAATATGAAGGGAACTGTGAGATTTTTGTACTTTGGTACGATAAAAAATGCCATGAGCGAATATTGAATTGCGAGGAAGTATCGAGAAATGCCCATGACAATCGCGATTGTTTTATAAACTCGATACCCCTCAACGGACTCTTGGGTCCCTGGCGCAAAACTGAAAGCGACAACGGCAAGTAAGACGAAGAAGACAAATTGGTAGAGCTTGCAACATCGCTCGAAGACGGAATCTGCTGCGAATCTGACATCGAAGATGGTTATTTGAAACCATGTTGACCACAATATGACGAAGCTATTGGCCATTAGCGCTTAATTCACGAAGGGGGTAAGAACTCGCACAATCCAATGTAGGATAAGACTGTTTCACGAGTGGTAATGCTATCTGAGAAGAATTGCGGAGTTAGCTAATCTCTACTCGAAGACTACAGAGTACGCGGGCACTTGCACGGTTGTACGGAATTGAACACAATACTGAAATCAAGGGGGAAAATAATTTCAGAAAAGGAAGTTCCACTCACGGTGAGCTGTGAAAGTCGACAAGTTCGCTACAAAGAATAGATCGAAGAAAAGCTCAACCATGCTGGCTTCACGTCGAACGTGGAAGGACTTGAACTCCTTCCCTCGAAGGCCATCCAAGGGGTTAACCAGCCATGGCAAGGACTCACCTAACCTGGCATTGTAAAGTTTCCTTGTACTTGTCAGTCTTGAATCATTGGGTTTAATCGCTAGAGAAAACTCACTGTTTACTAACACTAGCCTGAGGCTTGCTTTCTGATAAAAAAGGTCGAGCGGCAGAGGAAGTTTTGAAAATGTGGAGAGGCATAGCAAAAAATTTCAATGGTCATGATAGAGAGATAGGCCCGATAATTTATAAGATTAATTGCTCGGACGTTGTGGCTGGGCAAAGTGTTTCGCGTTGAGGATGAGGGACGGTTTCCAGACCTTTGGCGTCGCCTCAATTGTTCAATTCCTTCGGATTTTGCTGCTCAACAGCAAAATAAAGTGTAGTTTCCCTGATAACTTTCCAAATATTAGGAAGAACGTAAAGGAGAGTCGGTCGTGACAATCTTATGTCATGACATAACAAAACGTTCCCGCTCACATTTTCCATTACCGTACTGCAAGCCGGCACGCGCGAGCTGTAGCGTTGGTAGTCTCCTATTATTTGCCATGACATGCAAACGTGCAACCCAGTTTAGTTACCTAGGTACTTGGGCACTTAACTTTAAGCACGTAAGATCGCGTCCGGGCCAATTTGGCGCATCTGCGGTTTGCGGTGAATCACGGCTGTCAGGACCTCGACTCAAGATGACAGAGACTCTTCGATGCTTGTAGGCATAGAAATTTGAGCGCAACCCAGGTTGATGTACACGCAGGCTTTGGTGTGGTTTTCAAATATACCATGGTAAAAAATCGTGGAACAAGTTGAAGTGGGCAGAGCGGAATTTTTCATCTTGGGGACTAGGCTGCTTTTGGCCGACGCGACGCTTAGTCAGCTTTGAACCTGCAAAGTCGTCGATCATCGCAGTCTCCCCTTCCCATCACCGATCTTCCCATCCATCTTACCATCAGAAGACATGGTTTGTTCAGTTGACCATGCAACTTTCGCTCCTGACTCTACGTATTGGGCTTACCGGTGGGATAAAAATCAGGAAATAAAGTGTTCTACACGTGACACTTCGGGTTCCCGAACTTCCCTCCTGGCTGCTTCCTATCTTGAAATATGCTGAAGCTTCTCTCGCACTAGAACTGATAACATCGAGAGTCATAGAATCCGCTCTCTTCAAGCGAATAACGCCGTCAGCTTCATAGGCCCCTCTACCGAGTACCCACCAGCACGTCATTCCAATCATCAACACGTGACCTACTTCGTCCCCCGACTCAAATGCGCTTCTATTTTGTGGGCGACCACTCGTTGGGCGTTTTCTGATTGTCACAAGGCACACAGAGAAAATTTCGCCCCAGGGTGCGACTTGCAAGAAAACTCGTCTTTTCTGGCAAGAAAGAAAAGCTATTGCCGTCTACCAAGTCAACCCAACGCTGAGCAAGCACTCTTCAAACCTTGCTCGTATAAAGTGAATATCTGATCCTCAGAGAGCAAGCCTGGCATACATTCAGTAAGTTATAGATAGTTTCATACGTCTTAATCCAGTACCATAACACGGTTAAGTTGTCATATCTCCGGTACCGTTATTGTTTTTGCGCGTCAGTGAAGGATTGCATGCAATTGATTCTAGTCTCGGTTCTACTAATTGCTGCATGTAAGATTACATAAGGTAGTAAATGAATTGGGCACTAAGCTTTGCCATTCGTTCAACTCCCCTAAGAAGACGAACAAATGCTCATTCAAAGCACCCGAAAAGCTCGATCAACCATTCCATCGGCCACGTTCTTTCCTTGGCAAAATTGCAGACCGGCCGACGAAGTTTCGCAACCCTCGAGATGTGTCTTCCACCCACCTGTCGATTCGCTCTCCAAATTTGCCCTCGGAGCGCACTAGTTCAACTCAAACTTGGTTGTGATTGCCTTGATGTTTGAAGTCGCTATTATCTCCATGCTTGTGGTCGCCAACATTGTAATCCTGGTTGTTCTTGTCGAAGTAATGCGCACCGTATTGCGGCTCGCAATTGTAATGGAGGTAACCTGGGGGGGTTGGCATGTCGTCGTATTGCGGCGAAAACACCTTGCCTGGAGTGCCGTACGCTTCGTAGGATATTGCTCCAGGTAATCCCGCGGCAAAACGCAACTCTGTGAGTAGGCCATGAGGGGCCGCGGTCCAATAATTGCCAAATGCTGGTATTGCAAATCTAGGTTCATCATATCTGGAAGGTGCGTTGTCGTATTTGGTATCGTCGGGAAGAACTTTGCCAGCAGTTTTGACTCGGTTAAGCGATCGAAACCAGGAAGGAATGATTGATGGCTGAAGATTGAGTGCCTTTGGTGCCGGGTAGGCTGAGCCAACATATTCGTGTCCGGAAGTGATACCGCTGTCGCCAAATTGATTCAGTAGCGGAGGCATATCCAAGGCAGCGAAAGATCCATTTACTCCCCAGCCGCCGCCGAGCATATTGTGCATCCAAGTTTCGTTATTGGGATGATGACCAATACTAGACCAAGTAAGGGGTGAAACAGGGGCGTATTTTGGGTCCTGACCGCCGTTCAATGTATAGCCCATCAATTCCAACACTTGACCGTCGGGACCCAAGAAGGGCTTTCCAAATCGATCTTGTATAGCACGGATTCTGGGGAGCAGTTTGCCACGGTAGCGTGGAAACCATACCCCAGGGGCAACACTCCTCTCCATGACAATTGCTGTACTCCATTTTGAGATTTCTTCTGGGGTGATTTCACCGTATGTGAAGAGGTATAGGAGACAACCGATCACATAGTCGGATAGGCGGTTGATGTGACGAGCGGGCATGTACTTGAGGTCGACGATATTGAAACTGCCAGGCAGCGGGTCGAAGATTGGTTGATTCGGAACTTCGCTATCAACTACTCGTGCCAAGGCTCCTGTGCCAGCGAGAAGTGCTGCTTTCAGGATTGACTTCATCCATTTCATCCGGTATCAGCGATAGATGGTAGAGGGACATTGAGGTTTGTAGATGGATGAGGGACGCGGGTCGAATTGCTGAGGGTTGGTATGTCGTACTGTTTTGGAGTAGTTATCGTTTTTCGGAAGGGAGGTGTGCTTTTTTGAAGAGACGTCTCTTTTTGAAGAAGGAGCGTGGGTTTCGCTAGATGGGGCGTATCTTTGCAAGAAGGTGCGCGAGAAGGAAGGAATAAATAAGGTTGGGAGGTTGGAAAGAAAAGCTGGGATGTTGAAGCCGGCGAGGGGGCTTTCAAGGTAAAAGATGGATCTGCGCTTTTGTTCAATTGCGACGAGATTGAAGTGGAAGGTGTTTGCTAACTGGTTTGTAGTCAGCGTCTGCCAAAGCATGACCATTGCACTTTGCATCTATGAAGGAACAAAGTGTGACTCCAATTTGGGTAACTTGGTACCTCTTGATATATGGTCTGATATTTATTCAAAATTGCCGTTGTTCTCTGAGGACCTTGAAAGACAATTCAGAGAGAATTGAACATATATGTTGCATAAAGGGGTATTGGAATGGGAGTAGAGTAGATTAGAGCTGGGATCCCTCACCTGTGACGGACCTCAATACCCAGTCTTTTGTGCTCTTTTGTTTGGTCTTTGGTCCCACGACCTTTCCACGTCTTGCCATAGTCCAGCATCTTCAAAATCGTCCATCTCCACCCTTCTACCATGCACGACAATCATTCTCCAGATTCCAAAATCCTTGCAGGGTCCGAATGACGACCTTTACTTTGAAAAATTTCCTTGTTGAAGCCATTCCTTCAACACTTTGAAGTGACTCTTGAGCTGCATTTAGTATTAATGCCGCGGTTTTCCGAATTTCGAATCCTGGGAATGCGTCGATGGGAATTTGAAGGGGTCCGCTTAACACAGGTAACGTTGGTGCTAGTATGACCACAAATTCTTGGAGATTCGGGAAGTGCGTTGCTAATAACGGCAATAGGTCTGAGTGGAATTGTAGATCGTTTGAGCGAAAGACGCCTGTATCCTTGCGGATGTAATTTGTGCCGATAAAACGAACCGAATCCAGCAGAGTTTTTGAGGCAAGCTCGTACATTGTGCCATCGATGAGATGTCGCATCAGCTCAAAGTCTTTGGTGTGATCAAATACCAAAAGGTCCTTCTCCGGATCAAGATATCCCAGAACATCAGTCGTAATGACATTGCCTCCTGGCTTGAGGAGGTATTGAAGATAATTGTCTTTCCATTGTGGTACCCAGATCTCTTGATATGAATTGATGTAGATGTTTCGAGATTCTCGGCAGGTGGCTCGCAAGGGGCTTCTTTCGTGGGAGTTTCTTGGTGGTTCGAAAACACGCCGTTGGGGCAAAGCGCGGGTCCAGATTTTGTGCCGGATTTCGAGAGGCAGGGAAGAGAATTGATTGAAAGACTGCATTATTTCACAAGAAAATTCACCAGTAGAGAAATTTATTCTCGTAAGCGATGCACGTAACTTCTTAACATCTACATTATGAATCCAAGGGGAAGTATCTTACTTAGTCAGCTAGCTATTCTTAGTATCACGTAAAAGAGACGAGACAATTTTCACCTCTATCATTCCATGCCCGAATGAAAATTTCGAGGCAAATTTCGATATTACTGTCAGTGCAGAATATCGGTGAGAGGTTTCTGTTGCTCATTGCAACGCTAGCCTGCGCTGCATCTAATAACGAAAACCCGAAGACTAACGGGCGGATCATCTTGGCAACGGTTTTTGACAAATCGGGGGAAAGAAATTTATGGAATCATAAATTTCCACGTGTGATGAAGTTTTTTCTGACAATCAAGTGGCAGTGGCGAATTGCCTTCTTGCAGATGCGGTCACGTTGGACGTTTGCTTCGGTATGAATGTCTATTTTTATCGTGGCTGATTCCCAAAATAGATTTTGGACAGTGATCTGGAGACCTGAGATTCTTCGAAATTCTTCTACTGGGCAAGTTTAAACGTTGCACCTATTGCCATGCTATATTCATTGTCCATTTGCGTCGTGCGCGGGAGGAGGTGTAGTTCCGATTGTTGTCGGTCGCTTGAGAATATTGTACTTGGTACAACGATTCTCCTCCTCGGAGAAGCTGAACCGCAACTAAGATCATATTAGGTTAGAAAATACTACTCTCCACACCATAATCGCCGTGGAATGGTTAGATGATGTGAATATAGCGGAACAAAAAGGATTAAAGTACTGTGAAGAAAGTTCTTGATTCACGACGACATTGCTATTTGTGTTAAAGTGACATATATCAGTTTAGTGATTATCCACGAATAAATATACTAAATGCAGCACATCTGAATCATCTAAAGACATACACGAAGAGGTCTCTTTGGCCATTCCCAGTTGTGCCATCCCCACTCTCTATTCTTGACACACTCAGGTCACAAGCTCAGCATACCGCCAATCAACCAAGCTTTTTTCAACAGGTAGCTCATATTTCTAATCATCCCCAGATCAAGTTTGGTATTAATAGCGTGGCAGTCTGCAAGAACGTTACAAGGTCTCATCGTCCCAGTCTCCCTGGAAGGCACGAATCACGATGACCAAGGTTCGACGATACGTCGGCACCTCTCCCCAACCCCTGACCTCCGTCAAGCGGCCATCCTTTCTTAGCCATGATGTCTCGGAGAGCAACTTTACGATGCAGCATAATCAGGAAAGTGGTCGCGATATCGGTTCGAAGAAGTGTCACACCGCTAGCGACAAGCACACTCTTCACAAAGATGAAATTGATGACGGCATCCGCAAGCAGTACCAAGCTCTTCATAGACAGCAAATTCTCTTAGAGAAGAGACGTGAGCTTTCGGATGAGGCAGAGAGACTTCAGGACGAAGCTACTTTGCTTCAACTACTTGCAGATAGTACTTACAATACCATTGAGGCTATTGAGAATGAGCTCGCTGAAATCAATGTCGAGCGAAGGCCTGAAAACCGGCAAGTTAAGAATGAAGGAGAAGATATTGGAAATTGCGAAGCCAAAGTCAACAAGAGCGAATATTCAACCCCGATTCCAAGTTGCCAGATTCTCATTGGACTTAATACAGACCTGCATATGCGGCTGGAAATAGTGTCATTTTCGTTCTGAATGGAGGCAGGATATTTGCAGAACCTTTTGCAGCACGGATCGAAACGTGATGGAGGGCGCTGCATCCATGAGCGCAAACATTTCGACAGCTCAGTCCTTGGGAGGTTGCATTCTATCAAAGTTCGGGGTTTTTAGTAAAAAATAAATTGCGGCGAAGTTTCTCGGGTGGCAATGATTATCGTCACATCGGTCATCTTTTTTTGGGGGGGGGGGTTAGGGCATGATAACGCCTCTGGCTATTTATCCCCTTTAAAATACTACGTATTTTTTAATATGAATCCGATATTAGCATCAGCTTCGCAGTCCTATCTTACATTTTCCGTATCAGTCTGACAGATCAGAGAATCGCTGACCGTATCAAAGTTCGGCAAAAGGTATGCCCTACCATGGTAATACCATGGTACCATACCTTAAAATACCTACCTTTTTGATCTGAAAAAGGTATGGTAACCTACCTTTTTTATTCCGGGTGGTACCATGGTATACCATGGTATCCTGATAGAATTCACCGGAAGACTCTAAGGCGGCTCTATTTCATAATCATTTATAAATTTTATACAAATAATTTATGAATTTTTTTATGCATAATTATTTATATATAAGGACCTTCGCTTAATTATTTGATTAGTCGTTAAACGAATAGCCGAAAATTCCCCGAAAATACCATAGTATACCATGGTTACCACCCCTTTTTATGGTAACCTACCTTTTATTTTTGAAAAAGGTATAGTAACCTACCTTTTTTAGTCAATAGTACTACCATAGTAACCTTATACCGAACTTTAGACCGTATTGCGTAGCTAATCGCTCCATCTTTTGGCTCAATTTGCTGAGTCAACCTTACAAAGTAAGTTCTTCAGCGCTTCTCTGACGCGAACACCATATTTGTTTTACTCTGTAACTATTGCTACGGAGCCTTCAGGGCTCTCAGAGGAAGCCAATCACGTGAAATTTGATCACGTGAATCACCTTCTACCCTCCCGAGATCCATTGCCAGTTTGCAGGAAGCAGAGCAGAGAGATATTTGACCTTGAATCTTCATTACCTTGCAATTTAACAGTTCTGCGAATATTTACATAATTGATTTATGTAACCAATTGACAAAGGGTTAAATGCAATCGCCAATATCTGATAATCTGACCAACCTCGAATGTGACCAGAGCATTCCCAAAATTCATGGCATGGACACTGGGCTGCATAATCTAATCACTTAATTTCGGTGTTTGGGCAAGCTACATCAAGCTCAAAGTCATATTGAGGAGGGGATGCTTCAATGAATCAAATCACAACCTAGGGATCAAGCACAGCCGCCCTCTTGAATATAGTAATTCACGAATGTCAACTATTCATCATTCAAAACTTCCCAAAACATAAATCATGTGAAAACCAGAGTCAAAGAGATAAGAAAAGGCAACAAACCAAAACGTCAAATGAATGGCATTTTGAAATTTGAATGGCATCGTATCTACTGTAATCCGCCTATAAAAACGTCTTCCAAGGCTTACCATCCTTCCTTCTTTTCTCTTTTACCCACACACAGTTTCTACATAGGTTTCAACATCCAGTAAAACTTGATACAACCTCAATAGTACAATCCAGAACAAAGTGTCCTACACACCAACACCAGCAACACTCAAACTAAGCAAGATGTCGATGCCAGGTGGTTGGCCAAACACTCCACAGGATGGCAATTTTCCATCCGGTAGTGGTAGACCCCAAGGCCCACCAAGACAAGGAAGTGGAACAAGTGGGTATAGCGGCTATGATAGCGGGTATAACAGCGAGTACGCAGAAAGATATCAAACTGGCACTGCTACTGTTGTCAAGATGCAGAAGGGTCGGGCAAATCAGGTATACATTCCTCCAAGACAACGTCGCTAGCAGTTTGTCAGCATGGAGAAAGGGGTGCCAAAGAAGCTTCTGGGTTAAGGTTAAGAGAAATATAGTTTAGACCGTATTTAGGAAATAAGAATCGATAAGCTACGAATGTACCGTATCCACTTATGAAAGTGGCCAAAAAGGTGAGGGGCATAAGCACGATCGACATAGGGGTTCTAATTGGGCAGATTCCCTGAAAATGGATAGAATTCTGATGGCACAGCAATTCTGAGCAAGAAATCTAATGAAATCCAATTCCATTTAACTGAACGGCCCTATCATAACCCCTACTACCCCCTAGTCGCCCCTCACCTTTTTGGCCACTTTCATAAGTGGATACGGTATGACCTTGGGTGAACTCGCGGTCTTGGCATCCAAGACTAAATATTAGTGCTGGAGATCTCAGGGGTACTCAACGAATCAGATAATCAACTATATACTCGCTGTGGGCCTGACAGCACCGCCGCCATAGTAGGCGAGCGTACACGAGCCTCAGCCAGATACGTGCGAGAATAAGGCCGTATGCCAAGACCGCGAGTTCAACGAAACTCTACGGTAGATGTGTTTTATGAATGTGAGATACAGTTGAATCATGAATTTTAGAATGGGTGAAGAATATGCCCAGAGAACAACGGAAGATCGCGAGGTCATCTTGAATAATTCTGAAGGAAATTAGGAGTCCTCCGATTAGGCGCTCACAACTTCTGAGCCACAAGCTTCGTTGCTTTTTTGTTACAGCGCAAGCGGCATATTGTACGAATAGTGGAGACTGTGTTGATAGGTGTACAAGTCCAGTCCTCACGGGGATTCATTAGCTAGTTTGGGAGTTCTGCTTCCGTCCTTCGGGACCAATAGATTATCTGTTGACTTGGTGGTAGCATTAGCTTTTGACTTTCTTTGGCTGTAGTATCAGGAACTAAAATCAATGACCAACTGAAACGCATTAGAAGACACGACTACCAAGATGTTGTTTAAGAGGGTGATGCAAGTGTTGACGGGTTACTAGTCACACCTCCCACAGGGGTACATTAGCTAGTTTGGAGGCATGTCTTCCGTCCTTCGGGGCCAATGAGAACACTCGTTGACTTGGGGGCTATCGTTTTTTATCATTTCTTTGCAAGTGACACCTCTGAAAATGCTACCACCCACCGACTTTGCGCAACCGGGAACTTGAATAAATACCGGATTTCTGGGAATCTTTGTACCGGGGTTCAACAAACTGTCTCCACCTCATGAAGTCAACTTAGAAATGGCCTCGTACCTTCCCACCGATCCAGATCCCCGGTACCGAAGGATCCGTGCCTTAATCTTCATTGCACTCACGTGGCACCAAGCCCCGAGTGTCGACGGATATGTCCGTCGATAAGATAGTGCAACCAATAGCTCAAATGCTTGTAGGGAACTCAGTGGTGGTGACGTACATCCGGTCTAGAACGTGGAATAGCGCTGTAGCATTTTTCTGTCTCCAAAAACCTTTAAGGATTCTGATTTAGATTTGGTGGTAAGGAATTCATTCAAAATGCCAGAAGCATTCAACTTGGGTTATAGAAGCATTTTTTATAAGCACAGATAAGAAGAACAATAAAAAAAACAGCAAAAAAGAGTCCTGGAAATTGAGCTGATGATTGTGCGTGAGGCTGAATGAGGGTCTGGAACTTGTCCACTCCACGCCCCCTTTCGGTTGAACCAAGCTTTCTTTTCTCGCTTAGGGGACTTGGCGTGGCCCGACCCTAAATAGCGTCCTCAACGGCGCCGAAGCTTTTCTCCTCATTTTCACTCAACAGCCAATCGCAACAATGCCTTTCAGACCAAATGAAACTCGCAATCGCTCCGCCAGGACTATTGACCGATAGCACTACTCACCACCGGAGGTTTTCTACCTATGTCATAAGAATATTAGACTCTACAGTTCTTAAATCATCCCCTTTTAAGCTAATACCCTCCCCCCATTTAGTTTCAGGGAACTACAGTTTTCAGCACCTAAAACTAAACTATACCCGTTGTCAGATCGAGAAACCGGGTCGAGAATTTAAATCTGACACTGTAGTGCGATTTAGTGCGGTTAGTTTTCGCGTGCCACTATTATTCGCAACACTGACCCAATTAGGGAAAGTACAACGCTAAAAGAGTTCGAACAAAATAAACGCAGAACCGTTTTCGATGGCTCCTTCCCATTTTGTCGCTGTCCACCTCAATTCCATTCAGATGCCGTCGATCGTTAACCATATCGTATTGGCTTTCATAGCCTTTCCAAATCTTTGCATCTCTCGACTAACCACCTCACTCTTTTAACAACGGCCTTTCTGCATATCTTGGTCCGTAAGAGATGCCAGTCGCTCCTTCGTGATCATTTCTATTCTTCTGGCTCGTTCCTTGAAAATTGCACCATTGTCGTTGGTGTGAGATCCCATCACCACCCCCAAGATGTATTCAGGAGTGACGCGAGGCGCGCAAGTAACGGGCATTGCCGTCATGGCATTGACTCTCAGTTGGATAACATTCTCTCTTCGGTTTTATGTTCGAACGAGAATCCTCCACTTCGTTGGAAGAGAAGACTGGCTTGTGCTTGCTTCAATGGTGAGCTAGGTTCCGATTGTCACTCCATGCGTTCTCACTAATTTCTTTCCAGATTTTGCTCACCTTGCTTTGCGCCCTCTGCCTTCAAGCAATTACTTTTGGGCTCGGTGCCCATATGTATAACATTTCTTCAATGGACAAAGAAATCGGCTTTAAGGTATTGCGCTCGACCCTGAACTCCGTTAGCAAAAGCTAATTCGCAAATAGTATATATTTATCTGCGAACTTCTCTACGTCAGCTGTATGGCAGTCACCAAACTTTCCATCGGCGTCTATTTCCTTCGTCTCTCAAGCAAACGATACCAGAAATGGACCGTCTACATAACGTTATCGATCGTAATGACAATCAGCTCAATGTACTTTGGCTTTCTTGTTTTCCAATGCTCGCCAGTCAACCACCTATGGACGCAATTCCACGGAGGGGCCGGGAAGTGTCTGCGAAACCCCATCCTCGCCAATGTAACATATGCGCATGCAGCAATGTCCGCTGTGACAGATTGTGCATTCGGTGTTTTGCCAATTTTCTTTGTATGGAATATGAAGATGAACCCACGTACCAAGATCTCCGTCATCCTGGTGTTATCACTTGGTTTCTTGTAAGTTTGTCTCCTCGAATACCAAGACAACAACCTAATGGTAGCTGCAGTGCAAGTAGTGCCACCATTGTCCGCATATTCTACATCAGAAGTTTGACGTTGACGCAAGATTGGTCATGGGAAGGAATAAATTTGGTGAAGTGGTCTATGGTCGAACCCGCCATCGCAATTACCGCCGCCAATATCGCAACACTTCGACCTATGTTCAGGCAATCTTTTGTATTTACGAGCAAGCGATTTAGTACCAATGTCGATTCCGAGGATCGATCATCGAGCAACATCTCTTGGTTCCAATATATGAACAGCGCTCCGGGCGTGGAGTTTGCCGAAATGCTTGGGTTGAGCAGAGTTGGTGAAACAACAGAAATTACCTCGGGGGGCAGCCAAGAGGAGAAAAATCTCTCTCCCAATCGCTTCAGCATGTCCAAGTACGGACGACGAATACGTACTGGCGAGAGCCCGGTTGAGTTGGATGCTTTTCCTTTGCCGGCTTCGACTTTGCCTCCGGGGGGCGATGTCCACTGGAATACTGGGATCAGGAAGACAACAATCATTACGATTGGTGAGAATTAGTGAATGGAACTCTTCGAATGTACGATATTATTAACAGCGCCAAGAGTTTGTGAGTTACACAATTCAGGCAGCGGCTTTTGGAAGAGTGAGCGTACAAAGCGAGCCACCAATTAGCAGGAGGTGAAGGAAATAGGGGCAAGCCACGAAAGAGATGGGAAACGTTTTGATGATTTTGAGCAATATGCAGATGCAACTGTCTCGTGGATGTCAAACGGAGTGGTGGATTTTGGGATTATACAAAACCTGTACTACTTACTACAGAGGCAACTCCTGAGAACTTTTTTAAATAATGAAATTCATGATCACCAGGTGTTGGAGTTCGCGACCGCAATAATGCTTGGTGAACCGTTTGCTACCTTTGCAGCGACTAATTATTGAACATTACTTCATGCTCAGACGATCACAAATGTCTGACGGGGCTATAATCGATTAATTTCTCTGATTTCAGGCTTGGTTGGAGCGGCGCGGTTTGAGGGTGTGGCGCTGAAGGATTTCGCGGGGTTGGAAACAAGGCGCAGCTGCGTACAGCATCCAGCTCGTTGGATATCGAGATTCTGATTTGCTGGATCGTAAGGATGCAAGGCCGGATCAATGGTGGCCTAGAAGGAATGGGTGACCACAAAAGGGGTGAATAGCAAACGACGTCATTCGAGAGGCTGAGGAGGTGTGGTTGTGGCGAGGTGAGATGTGAGATGTAAGGGTTGGAGCAGGTTGGCTGAAGGTTGGAAGCCTAGAGTAGATAAAGAGGGGCGGAAGCGCGCGGTTGCAGAGTGAATTCAGAGTTATTCACGACTTCTGAAGAGGATATATTTGAGGGGACACGTAGGGCTTCTCGAGTAAAACACAACACGAAAAGAAAAGTATTTGGGGCCAACAAACAACGAAACAGAGCAAGCGCGCGCAAATGAAAATACAGCAGGCCCAAACAGGCCTGTATGACGACCGGCGAGTGAGCGGACAAGCAAACAGAATTCGACCATCAGAAATTGAGCACATAAAAATCAATACGACGCGCCATTGTCGACTCTGAAGAAGTCGAGAAATAATACCAAGAAGATCAAAGTGAAATCAGGTCGCAAAGATGTGTTTTGGAAAGAAAAGCAAGCCGGCTGCGGGCTCTTATGCACCCAGACCTGCGGGGTATGTTGCCAATATCTCTTATTTCTTACGGCTTTTTGGATTTGATACATCGATGCAAATATTATTGCGATTCTCCGATAGTATTGCGAATCGAGTGCTGATTCTTGAATAGACGCCAACAGAAAGGGGGACGAAATGGCAACATGGGATACTATGGAGATAGCGGTACAGGTGGCCACCATCATCATCATGGCGGAGGACATCATGGACACCATGGAGGATTCATTTCGGGTGGTGATGGCGGTGGGGGTGGAGGAGATGGAGGAGGCGGTGGTGGAGGAGGCGGTGGTGGAGGAGATGGAGGTGGAGGTGGTGGTGGGGGAGATGGGGGTGGTGGGTGTTGAAGCTGGAGCGACGGATTTGGGATTTATTTTAGGGTTGTAGTTTCTTGCTTTTGGCTGGGTTGTGGGACCTTTGCTTGGATATTGGCGCGATATGATATTTTGGGATTTCGGAGGCAAGGAAGCAATGGATATTTGGCGAAGAATCGAAGCAATCTGACTTGGTATCTTTTCTCGAATACGACTGTTTTACCCAAAATTTTGCTATGACAACTCTCCATGAAGTGCGAAGTGCCTGTAGAGCTAAGCAACGCTGGTCCAGTCACAGGCTATGTATACTCTTGGGTCACGTGATTAACCCCCTCTGTCTGGTGCCTCGCGGTTGTTAGGTGTGAGCTAGCACTACAGCGTTAGGCATTCTCGATCTCCGTGGCAATGTTTCCCACATTCTTCTCGTTCACTGGTAGCGCATCTGCCATCTCGTCCGCAAGTTTGTCCTGCATCGCGACGCCATCAATCTTGAATGATACTTCCTCAAGTGATGAACCACTCGTCTCGATGAACAAAAAGTAGATAACGATGAACTCGAAGAGAATCCAGACGTCATATATGATGTAATCTTAGAACAGCGGTGTTAGATTTAAGGACGATAAATGAAGCGGGGATACTGACATTTCCATTTGAGATGAGTGAGTGCGATCGGATTGACGTATTGGTTGAAAATGAGAGCGATTGCGACTGCGAATGAGTACATCACAAGACCCTGAACTTTATCAGCCAAAGGCATTGCTTTTTAGCATCGCAAAGTCTTACTCTGGCTCTAAGATTGAAGGGGAGAATCTCAGTGACATAAACAACCTGAAGTGGAGTCCAGCCAATGTTGAAAGAAGTGTTGAATAGGATGATCATAGCCAAGACTCCTTTAGCGAGTGCAGGACTACCGGTACCTGTAGCAGCCGATTGCTTCTCATATGCAGATTCAAGACCGGTCCAAACTGACATCTTGTGAGGTGCGTGCTTTCTAGGTCGGGTTTGAAGACTTACCAACATATGAGATGAACATCCCAGCCGTAGAAATTAGGAATAGAGTTCTTCGGGGATACCTGTTCACGATGAAGAAAGCGACAAAGCCAGTGGAGAAAAGTGACCATATCGCGAGTACTGCATTGATCAGTGTTTGAGTACCTTCGGAAGTGTAGCCGATGGAGTTCAAGATTAGCGTCAGGTAATACTATGAACGAAGATCAGCTGAAATAACATGGGCACCGGATTTAAAGTGTGTACCGAGATGAGACCATTCCCACTCCACTGAGAGAAAAATCCAACAATGATAACCAGCAATAGACGTAGACGGTTTCCCGGGCTCTTAAAAAACGATAAATATGAAGTGTTCTGGATAATATCGATATCAATGTGCAGTGCATGTCGAATCTCTTCCATCTCGATATTGATGATCGGGTCATCTGGATTCCCATTTGCATGGTACTTGGTGATAATGGCTTTTGCTTCATCATCACGATCTTTGGAAATGAGCCACCGAGGAGATTCTACGATAACGAAACACCCCAAAATTTGCAAGACACTTGACAATGCCCGAAGAATGGATGGGATGCGCCACGCCCAGGAGTTTGCAATTCTGAAAGTCCCGTATGTTGTCCAGGCGGCGACGATGGCACCTGAATTCCATTGCGCATTGAAGAACCCGACCAATGAAGACTGAATAAAGTTTCAGTAAGCGAGTGCATTAAGGGGGGTGGATTTGGTGCTAGGCTACACACCTTTTGGGTGGGAAATGCGAGTTCCATTATCAGCAGTGGAGCAGCAGTGAAGTTGAAAGCGATACCAAAACCGATTACACATCTTGCTCCGATGAACATGCCAGAGCTTTTAGCACCAGCTTGTAATCCAACGCCAAGGAGCAAAAGAAATGCAGAACCAACGAGGGTATTCCGTCGCCCGAACCTATCGCATGCATAGGCACAAAATGGAAGAGCGATGAGTTGGCCTACGTGCTGAATGGAATTCAATCTGATGCAACTTATCAGTCCATATTTGTGAAAAGTGCGCCGGAAATCGACTTACAATGCGAGTGTGCTTGCACTTGGCTGATGAAAGTACTCTTTCCACTCATCCAAACTCTGAAGTCCGTTCATCATACTTCCATCATATCCATTGGCATAACTCGAAATCAGAGTGAGAATCAAGATAGCATTGAGCTTGATAATTCCCTTGTCCGCAAAGAACCCCGTTTTTCTTCCTGCAAGAGCACCATCAAGAGTTCCTGGAGAGGACATGAATGCGAGAGTATGTTGTTACAAATTTGATCACCGAAGTCGTTTCAATCAAAAATTATGTACTAAAGAAAAACGTATTTACTTGTGGGGAAGAAGCTGGAGAGCGCGGAGACCCCGCAAACCCCAGATTACTGCCTCATTATGGATCGTTGGCCTCAATCACTGTCGGTACCGCACCCCATTGGTGCGCTTACACTAAGAATCAACAGCAAAAACGTGTGGGTTGCATGGGGTAAACGTTTCCAAAATCGTGAAGGTCGACAATTGTGGGGGTTTACTCGACGTAAGCCAATACTTTATCGTGAAAATCCATGCACACGTACTAATAAGTATCACTTTAGCGTATGCTTGCTGTGCCACTTCGAAGTCCCATCCAGGGGAATCGTGCAGCTTACAAGTCTGCTAGTCGCGGAGATATTTCCAAGTGAAGACGAAGTAACGAAAGTGGGATGATATCAGATGGATATTCAAAAATCAAACCATGAGATGTGAACCTACCTATGCTGTTGGAATCAATCTCTGATAGCCGAATTCCTGTAAATTAAACTGCCCATAACACCTATATAGTCATGCTCTTCTGCTCCTGTAGAAGCTTTAAGGGCCCCAATTCAAGAATCTTTTCTTGGGATCCATCATGCCTGCATTTGATCGTGTCATAGATTTGAAGCATGCCGCCAACGAGTTCACTTGACTATCAGAGTTGTCTTCAATTTAGTAGCTCGAGAAATTAGAGTCTGTTATACCCACCTTGAAGCGCTGGGAGGTACGTATATGAGTCCAATGAAAGCCAGTGAGGCTCTGCTATCTATACAACAAGAAAGTCGGCCTGGCGAAATCAAGACAACAGGTTAATCAAACATTCCATCTGCGGTTAAAGAGATCATCAGCCTATGTTGCGAATCACCAACTTTCAATCTCCACTCCATAAGAACCACCAGCACGCAAAAACCACGATTACAAACAACTACTCCCCAACCAACCACCTCCCCACCTCCCCTTCCCCCCTCGGATCACCCACAACCCCCTTCCCCCTCCTTATCCACTCAATCACATCATCCGCAAGATCACTCCCCACATCTTCATCCATGAACGCCTTTACGATATCCCCTGTATCATAGCATTTCTCATCCTTTGCACATCTCATCAGCTACCATTCCCCCTCTCAAAAACCACAATACACCCAAAGAAAAAAAAAATGAGGAAAGGGGAAAGGAACATACCGAAACAACAACCCACGCAAGACACATACTCAGAAACTTTCTCAATAGAGAAGTAGTCGGCGTCTGTCTATACGCCAGAACCACCATTCCACTCGCAGGAAGCATATATTCCACCCTCATAGCCGCGATGAATATTTTTAAAAGCAGATTTTGGAGGCGATGTATGATGAGTTTCTAGCGTGGTACGAGCTACACCCCAAAATTAACCCTAAACCCTCCTCACAATAAAAGAAGGGAACTAAACATACCCTCCACCCCACGCCCCCTTCCACAAGATAAACAACCTCAGAAACCCTCTCCTTATATACCCATTCCACCAGAACACCAAAGGCATCCGGATCATCTTCCGGAAACGTCGCCGTTGAGGAATCGCCTTCGAAAAAGGCGTTGGATTGGAACATCTTTGCGAAATAGGGGATTTTGCTACAGAGGAGATGTTTATGGACTACGAAGGGGACGGGTGGAGAGCCGACGTGGAGATGTACCATTTCGCTCCCAAGTTGTCTATTTGGATATTAGCATTTCGGCTTTGGTGGTGGGGTGGACGAAGCTGACTCTTCGAAGCTTTGCATCTGGGTTGTAGGTAGCACTGCAGGCTCAGGGGGGATGCTAGCGTTCGTCATGTTGTACTGTATTTGGGGAATTGTGATTTCAGAGGAAGAGCAGATGAAAGTTTTCTTTGATGAAGGTAGCAGCAGCCTGTATTTGCGTTAACAATTTACTGCTTTTGTGTGGGCTTAGAGCATTCTGAATGTTACTGATCCAGAGTGAGTCCGATGGGGAATTCGGGCATGAATGCGGCTAGGACACCTCGTAGCTTTACTCACGAACCATTACCTTGAGAAAACCATTCTATTACCATAGTAAATGAGTTCTATGTGCTGTACAACCAGAAACTCATTGCTTAACCCATTCATTCGCCTCCATAAACCATGTTAACATCCCCTTTTGCCCCTCCATCCCCACCAACCTAATGACCACCCGTAGTAGGCAACCCAAGCGCAACCTTAAAACTATCATAAATCAACCATTGGAAAGCCGTCAATGTCCCAATCATCAAGATCCTCGTCGGCAGTCCATTCCACAGTCCGGTGAATCCAATATTTCCGTAAATTCTTCCCATCGCCTTTGCCGCACTCTCACCAGCTTTTCTATCCGAATTCAATTTTGAGACCATGACGTCGGCAGGGTGCGAAACTGCAGCACATCCGACACCAGCGATGTAACCGCCGAGGAATGAGACACCGGTTTGTTGGAGGCCGTTGAATTCGACTTTGGATTTGCCCAGGTAGGTGTAGATGGCGTCGACGGTGCGTTCGAAGAAGGCAAATTTACACATTGTGTAGGGGATTTGGCGGCCCCAGAGGGGGACGAGGCCTTTGTAGAGACTGGGAGTGGTTGTTAGTTGTTGTTCTGGCGGTTGTGTTTTTATGTAAATGGGGGGGTATCGGAAGACTTGAAAGGGGTTCAACTCACCCAGCATAACCTTCCGTGCTGATAACCTTGGTCAATCCTTCTCTCATAGTATTTGCAAAAGGTGGCATAGTAGTCTGCATTCTGACTTTGACGGCTTCGAAGGGACATAATGCGATGTCGGCAAGGAATTCAGCCTATGTGATAACTTGAAGTTAGCTTTCTCATCTCCAAATCCAAATTATTAAATGGCAACCCAAACCCTTCACACTAGATAACCAAAATCCAGTCCCTCCCTTCTCGCACAACCACGTCATCAAGGAAAGAAAACTCACACTAGCACTAGCCGCCAAGAAAACCACCGTCTTATTCGCATTCGGAAACAGCCGATCACCATATGTATATTTGAACACCTCGTAGAATCCATATTTTCCACCGCCCTGGAGCGAGTATCCAACAAATGTAGGAGACCAGCCGAAGAAGATACCCCGAAGACCGGAGGGACCGGCTGCGGCTTTGGAGCCTTTGTAGATTGTGGACCAGGCGGAGAAGTTAGATTTGTAGAGTTTTGGGTCTACTTGACGCCGGCATTTTACGAGATCGAGGGGGGTGACGGCGGTGTGAGTTGGGCCGCAGGCTGTAGGTGATAGTGTTAGTGAGAAGTTTTGATGAGATAGGTGAGATGTGAGGCGTGAAATGTGAGATGTGAGATGTTGTGGAAGTGAGAATCGTTGAAGCGTTATCGGTAGTGGATATTTGGCGGGAAAGGGGCAGTTTGTTTGCTATACTCGCAAGAACCGGATGAGATTCCAGCTTTCTGAACATGTTTCCTCTTTCTGCACCACGGTCCACTATTCCTATCTTGAACCGGCTCGATCGGAAGAGAGAAGTGGATCGCTATCCCCCATAGAATATGTCCCGGACAGGTCAGATTCAAAAACTGCGCTTGCAATTCCCTCTTCTCCTCTCCGCAATATCCGTATCCCATCTACCTCGCAGGAAACCACTAGCTCCCATGCGACCTTGTTTAACCTCCTCGCACCTTTCTACACTTCCTGAATCGATTCATGCCCTCCACCTCCCCTCTTCCAAAAGAGAATGCAAAAGGCACTTCCCACTCTCGCCCATACAATTCTCACCCTCCGATCCCCTCGCCCCTCACCGCCTAAACCAAAGAAAATGCTGGCCACTCACCAATAATTCCACCAACAGCACAAGCAGCAAAGTACTTGCCACTGTACAACTCAATCTTTGGTTTGGGAAGGGCGTTCTCGAGTTTCGACATCTTGTCCAATTCCGCTTTTCGTTCCTTTGTTTTGTTTTGGTTCGTAGCTCTGCGCTCTCGAATTGGAGCAGTCGGGATCAGCTGACGATGTAATTGTGTCGCGACAGTAAGATGGAGTGGAGAGTTGATCAATCGGTCAATTTGCTAGTTGTTCAAGTGTATCGCTCGCAACTGAGGGGAAGCTCTCAAAGGGGTTGGTTGACGTGATGCTGGGAAGGGAGGCAGGCGAGCTCTTATCGCGATAACAGCTCAGATTCAGATTTACAGCTTCGGTCGCAAAGTTCTCAATCAATTAATCAACAAGAGCAGGTAAAATTCAATTGCAGAAGGAAGAAACACAAGGAGGGAGACGTAGCCATTAAATACGAACAATACCCCGCGGTTAGTTCGGAATCTTTCATTCACCTGCCTTGATAACACTGCAGCGGAGGGGCTGGAATCCGGTCCCGGTTATCTCGGCAGGGGTAGCTCGCGTACGTCATTGGCACGAGAGCAAAAACCCTTGGTCGCTTACTGTGCATTTGCAGCGGCTTTGTCGCCGAATCGAGCTCAAGCATATTAAATATAACACTGATTTTTCGTTTAAAAGCTCTGAGAAACAAACTCCGACAATGTTGCTCTTTTGGAATGATGATTGAAACGCTCTGCAGTGGTTTTGTTCCTGACGTTCCGAACTGGATATTTTCCGGTATCGTGGTGGGGTTGTCCCGCAACCAAGTTCTTACCTATGTAGCTCAACGTCACACACCCCATTGCACAAAGTCAACCACGAGCGTAAAATCATTTCATTCATTGAGTTGCGAGTCCATAGCGACAGCACAGCCTTCGTCTCATACATATGGCAGTACTCCCATTTTCATATCCCATTCCCAAATATGCTCAAAGCTATGACGTATGTCCCTAGCTGTATTCAGTATACCATGTTGCTACATGCGATCAGTATACCGCCAAACTCCAGACGCCCTAGATATCAATTCCATCAATAACAACACCCTTCTCCCACTTGTACTGCATCAAACGCGCCGCTTCGTTGGCAGCCTCTTCATTCACCATGATGCTAACCAAGTACAGGCTGGCATCGATGCCACAGGTGACCCCACCACTGGTAATCACTCGTAGCCCCCCGAGACGAAGAGAAGCTCTGCGAGCATTGCTCTCTCGTCTGACATTGCTCTCCTTCCAAGCATTGCTACCCTTACGCTTCATAGCTGGGGGCTTGGCATCCGACTTGCGTCTGACATATGGGGTTTGTGCTTCATCCTCCAAGTCAAAACGGAGGTTATTGACCACATATCTCTCCTCCACCACATCACATCGTTCTGCCAAGTCGCGTTGAGCAACTTCGGAGCAGATCTTTTCAAACTTGGCATAAGAATCGGGGTGTGTAGTGGCAGACAATCCGCTGAGGATGCCTTGTTGAGCGAGGAAGAGGGCACCGGTGCAAACGGAGAAGAGGGTACGTTCCTTCTTAGGATCCTTCTTCTGCAAGTCGGAGTATGCTTTGATGAGGCCCAAAGGTTCGCCTTTGGACTTAATGACTGCGTCAACACCACCGCCGGGGATGATGAGGACGTCGAACTCGGGAAGACGCGTGTAGGCTTCTTTGTAGTCCATGTGGGCACGAAGACCAGCACCTTGACCGGTGGTGGTGATTTCGGATTCGGCAGCAAAGGCAACTTTGAAGGCCTTGGTACCTGGCAGACGATGAATTGTTAGCTGGAGGGTCGTAAAGTGCAAACTAAATATTGCGGGGTGCGGGGTAAGGGGGGATAGGTGTTGTTGACAGGAGGAGTAAGTGCAATGGAATAACAACTGAAGCAATTGTCAAAAACTCACCACTGTCGTTCTTATCATGCTGGGCTTGGCCGAGAGCTTCGAGAGGTCCTGCAAAGTCCATGGTGTCCATGCCCGGGTGCAGAGCAATTAACACCTTGATGATAGGAATCGCGTCGGTAGCTGCCATGGTTGCGAATAGGTGGTTTGGAGGGGTGGAATGGTGAAGGATTTTATTGAGGTTCGAGATATTTTGTTTTGAAGGTAGTTATGACGACCTTCGATTGACGGCTTTGATGGATTGATTTGGGAGGATCAATGGGAAGCTTTGTGCGAAGGCAAAGCGTTTTGAAGCACCACACGACCAGGTGGTGGATGGTCAGATTCCTCAATGTCACGTGGCTTTGCGGGGAAGTGGATCTGGTCCACTTTTTGCTGCATGCTCGATGGATCCCGGGCCGTCGATCAGCCCATATGTCTACGTTTAATTAGGCATTCAAAAGGCCGCAAACAGATTTATCAGTCTTCCCGATGATCTTGCTGATCACGAGAAAACGTGACAGGGTACCTAGGTAAGTTAACGGACGACCTCGGAGTAGGGCTGCTAAACGAATCTGAGTTTTTTGAGTTTTTTGAGTTGAATTGAGTCTAAGCTCGAATTGAGTTCAAGCCTTGGATTCAAAGCTTTTTTTTTCCGGATTCATAAAACTCAAGGCTTTTTCGGTCTGAATTCAAGAAACTTATAAAACTCATTGAGTTTTTAAATAAATATAATATTATTATTTAAATAATATTTAAATAATCTTTTATAATATTTCGAAAATATTCTTTTAATTTAAGAATAATTTTAAATATATAATTAAAAATATATTTTTAAATTATTAAATTTAAATTAAATTTCATATTATTTAAAGGCTCGGATATCTCGGATAACTTAGATCCAAATCGGAGATTTCGGGCCGAAAAAGCCAAAAACTCATGAGTTTTTCATGAATTATTCATTAAGTCGGAAGACTTTTGGATTCATATAAGTTGAGTCCTCTATTCTGTTTAACTCAACTTAAACTCAAAGTGTAATATCACGCTCATGATTCAAAAACTCATATAGCAGCCCTACCTCGGAGGTTAACAAGCGGGGCATCAGTCTATGCGTGGCCTGAGCAACATATGAGGATGGAGTCGTCTGAGTTCATACAAACATGCCACAAAAACCCCGATACGCCGAGGGTATTGCTTGCTATGACAACTGAACTTCTTTTGCTTCAAGGCTTTTCCGAAATACAACGAAACATAAATTTTCATTCGGGCCAACAAATACTCAACAACCACTCGAATTTACATTCATCGATCCTATATCCAACAAAAAAGGGTATTCCACAAACTCAAACTTCAACATGCTACGCGAATGGCGATTAACCTCCTCGTATAAACTCCATGAACGCCACTTGAAATAATTTCAGACCCTTCAACATATCCGTACTGTCTCTCCATTCAGTCACGACGAACTGCGCCACAAAATCCTCACTTGCTACCACAAACAATCACTTGAACCACATCACTTCTCATACGAGCCGTTCCCCCTTTCCTGGAGCACAAATCGACCTATGCATAACCCTGCTGTTGCGGATGACCCTGAGCATACGGCTGCTGAATGTTCGTCTGTTGTGGATACCCAGGTGGTGGTGGTGGCTGTTGATAGTATTCCTGTTGAGGCTGCTGCTGGACAGGCTCATATTTGCCTTGAGGAGGTGCATTCATCGGGAAACCCTGAGCACCAGGAGCCTGTTGCGGCGGCGCTTGTTGAACTTGAGCCATCTGTGCTCTCCTTGCCTTCTGCTTTTTCATGTACCAGGTGACAACACAAACGATGACGATGATAACTATTATCACAACCACGATGGCGACGATGGCGTTTATGGAGAGACCGCCGCCAGAATGAGAGCCGTGTGATACCGTTCTCGCTTCGCTGAGGGCGAAGATGGCGGCCCAGAGGAGGAGTTTTTGCGCTGAGGAGAACATGGTTGATGTGAAGTTTTTTGAGTTGGAGTCAAGAAATTGATTGATGGTGGAGCAGCAGGTGCTCTGATAATTGTCAAGTTCGACAGTCAAGCTTTCAGGTGGTGATACCAGGCAGCCGCAGAAGTGTGTTCGAGCGAGGATGTGCAAACAACAATCGCGAATCGATTCAACGAGGACCTCAAATGAAGCTTGTCGACATTCAATTTTCGAATCGTGTAGAGAAGAAAGATCCAAGAGCTACGCCGGACAACGCTCCCAACTTATCCAAGTCCATCATGATTTGACCTCGCCGATATTCCACCCCAGTACTACACCCCAGGCACCCGAAAGCTGAGCGAAGCGCACAAGAAAGCAAACGCCACACTCCTTCCAACCAATCACCACCTCTTTACCCACACGCTGCATACGCCACGCCCTACCACCTTGTCCCCATCTTCCAAATTGGGAACATACCTGGTGTACCGAACGAGGAAAATGATTTCACTGGTAGATACAGAAGGTACCATTGAGACTTGACGTACAATCAAGCTTTCGGTCACGCTGTGTACGTGGGGTTCAGTCAGCCGCTGAATTTTCGGAACGTGGTGCACAGCCCTTCAGTGCAGATTGACTCTTTATCTTTTCTCAGGACGGGGCAGATTTATTGATTGAGGCTGCTAGTGGCTGTCTGGAGGCGAATACCCAATGAGTTCTTCTTAGCAATTTCTTATTTTCGTGGCTATTGCAGTTCAGCATATGCTAGTAGCTTTTGATCATTTTTCAAGCCACACATGATTTTCATGTCCCCTTTTGTCCAACGGCTTGTCCTCTCTTTTTATGGGAAATTTCCATATTTAAACGACCACATCGATATTCTATGTCGCCACGTGTCTCCTGATTCTGCCACGGTTACACATGTATGCCCGGGGTCTTAGAGCTGGATTTTTACCAACCTCTCCAAGCGATAGTGCTCGCGGACAGACTTTCTATTACGGAGATTAGAAGTGTTACATGGCAGAAGAAAACTTGCAATGAGGGAGTCAATCCGAACCATGTGATTTGGTACGATGTTGGCTTGATAGGTGACGGGTATGTATGTGGCTTCTTTGCGGTGTAGCGAGGAGAGACAGGAGTGAGCCGGTCCTGTAGTGGTAAGATGCCATCTACTTGGCAAAAGCTTACTTTGACAACGAGTTGGCGATACAATTTGACTCCCTTTTCGGTTGCGAAGGAAAGTACGAATGTGCCGCATAATGCAACGTGCATCTGATGAACGAAGAAAAGTTGCGACGTAGCTAATTCATTTCGTGTGAATGCAAGATCAAGTATCCCGTAGTGAGGGATATGAATTCGGCTCCAGAGACTCGTGTATTCACGAAATTACACAAGCAGAGTTAAACCCTCTGCGCCATCAAGTGTTCCCTCCGGCAAGGTATCTAGCAAAGGCCAGAGAGGGGGAAGTCCAACTTCCACTTTCTTCATTCAGCATCCCAGAGTTCTTTTGCATTATCTCGGAAGAGCTTATTCTGAAGCTCTTCATTCCCATTACACCATGCTATACATTGCTCCATGAAAGGTCTCGCATCATACCCTCGTGACTGTGTATGTGGCCAGTCTGAAGCAAATACAACCCCTTCCCCATTTCTCATCTTCAAAAGCGACTTTGTCAATGAGTGAAAAGCTTTAAATTTAAGCTCTGTATCCTTGGAGAACAGATAAGGCGCTGAAAGTTTGGCATAAACACAAGGATCTTCCATCATCCCGTTAAGAGCATCCCAGCCTGGCTGCCTCTCGTCCAATGGCAGGAATGCCGGAGAAGCGAAATGCTCAAGAACAATTTTGACCCCTAGTTCGGACAACAATGGTTGGACGTGATCAAGAACCTCCATATCAGCGTATAGCCCGATTGACCACGTCTTCATCGGCCGCAGTTTTTCAGCGTACTTGCGTAAAACGGCCTGAATTTCGGCTTTTGATAAGGAGATCCCAGAAGATCGTAGATTTAGTCGGACTCCTCGAACACCAATATCATGCCATAGTTGAAGAGTCTGAGTATCAATATGTTCTGGATCGAAGCCGACAACACCGCGACCTCTAACTGGTCCAACTACCTTTAGAGCATCCAGCACCCAAGAGTTGTCGTTGCCGTACGTGGTTAATTGAACAAACACCATGTTTGGCAATCCAAGTCTGTCAGCGTTGGCAAGTGCCTGCGCCATTGTTGCTTCATGAGGGGCTTTGGCTTTAACATTCTTTGGAAACGGATATTTCTTGGGCTCGATGATGTGGACGTGGCTGTCCCACGACCCTTCTGGAGGGGCAGGTCGGCATGAGCCATGGAGGAGGTTGGACATAATGATCTTTTTGGGCTTCATAGGTATCAAGGCTGGGAACCCGCGAGAGTACATGTGACGACTGAAAGTTGCCAACATTTTGAGGATGGTGGAACGAAGTACGAAGTACGTAGGACCAGAAATAAGATGGAGGTAAGATGGAGGTAACGGAACGGGCGCTCGGTTAACGGGCCGACGCGGTAGCTCCGGTACCCATTATAGTGGGGCTTCCGTCCTGATTAGATAATTCCTCGCATTTAGCTATATTGTGTCCGTGAGTTAAATTCCTGAAATCAAACTTGCTTGTACGTACATTCAAACCTGCTTACCGTATTACGGATCAAAATTTCCTTTTTAGTGTAAGTCGGGTTTGTTTCTCTCCAACCCATCCATTCACGAAGCGCTCAAGCAGAATTTAGTCACCCTCAAAGCCGAATCACTTCAACGCTTGGGCGCCCCTGAATGGACGTAATTCTCCAATATTTTCGGCTATAAAGTCTCTCCGTTTTCTCTCCAAAAAGTTCAAACACACTTCTTCCAAGACCCCCTTTCTATCGCCATCAAGAATCAACTCAAGAGCCAGAGCCAGTTTACTACTCTCGAGAAAACAACCAAATCGAAATAAGACAAGGCGACTACTACCTTTCGATATGTCGGCCCATAATTCAGGTACGACCCGAGAGCTGACCGGTGTGTCTACTCAAAAGTCGCAAGCTCAACCTGAAGAAAACGATTTGCAAAAGAACTTTCGCAAATTAAAAAATATTAATAAAGAAATGGCCGCATTGGCCGATCGGCTTCGCCCATTCAAAAAAGACATAGATGAGGGAGATAGGTTAAGATACAAGGCTAGGGACATAATGGTGGATTTAGGTGCCAGCTCGCGTGGGGACGGATACCTGTACTCCGAAATAGCAACTCGGCAGCACCTAGAAAAGGATGTGGACCGGGCTATGGATAAGTGCGATTTCTTGATTGGGGAACTTCAAGAAATTTTGAACATAGTAGTGGACGAACGGGATCTTGACTCTTGGCCGGATAAGAATGGTGAAAGTTGGTGGGATACAGTTGATCTTGAGGAGGATAACTGATATTAGTGTGAGTTGTCAGTGGAGGGAGATGGTAGCGGTGAAGGGTAAAGACGAGAGATGAAATATCATGCTAGGATACAATAGGATTCTTTTAGTCGCTTTGATGCATCTCGCTTTTGATCTTCAGTGGGAAGGTCAATCTGTGGTAAATGTAAAATATATTCTCAAGTATGATTAATTATGTTCTTCGTAAAACTTGACTTCAGATAGAGTTCAACGAGATACAACCACTAAAGTTGGGCTTTAATCATCTCTTCATTGGCTTGATATTGCCGACTTTTGTTTTCCATAATCTAGATCACAGTCGTATATGAGAGAGGAAATTCCATTAGACTACCTAGGTACATACTGGAATATTTGTGTTTGTCCTTCATAGCTTTTTTGTTTTCAGTCTCCATGTAAAAAGTGACTACTCACGAGACGAGGTTTTCAACTATGACAAGTTATTTTATCCACAGATTAGCTGATTTTGGTTAAAGACACATTCCTTCCAAAAGTAACCTAGATAATTCCTGTGCAATTGTCGAGGAACTAATACTAAATTAGGTGCTGCAGGAGATATATGGAGATGGCTTAGATTCACTTCAACCTGTATCATCAACAGCACCAGACTTTAATCACGAGAACTGCTCAAAGTTCTGGAGAGCTTGGAATAAAAAAGCGACTGGCTTTCTCTATTATTCATCCGAAAACGAAATTTAATCACTTCAAAAGTTGAATCACTTCGACCCCTTGAGGCTGCTGAATCGGCATAATTCTCTGAGACCTTTGCCTATAAAGTCTAGCCGGCTCTACAGGCTTCTTCCACAACCTCCAAAACACAACAAAATAATCAACCAAATCTTTATGCAAGAACACAAACGCCCATAGACATGTCTTCCCACGAACCAACCAGCCAAGTGCCCATTGAAGAGCCAACCGCCAAATTGCCGATTCAAGAATCCTCTAATACAAACACTTCGCAATCTCAAACCAAACAACCCAAAGAGACCAAAATGCAAGGAAAGCTTCGCAAACTAAGAGACATCAACACAAAATTGCTTGCAACAATCGAAAAGGTTCGGCTACAAGAAGATCTTATAATCGAGGTACATAGGTTAAGAGAAGCCGCTAAGACAACAATGTGCGACTTAGTTCCAGCAAAGAAGATTTTGGTACTAGAAACTTGGCAGCAAGAACAGGATTTAATTCAAGCTATGGACATGTGTAGCGACTTGGTTTCGGAGCTCCAATGTGGTTTACTGTGGGAAAACCAACCTTATTGGCCGAGTAAGGTTAAGCCGGTCTACGGCGCACCGAAGGATCCGGAGTCTTGGTGGTATTGGGTTCAGTATGAGGAAGATCTTATTAACAATCCGGAGGAGTAGTGATGAAGAATAAATTGTATAGCAAGCATGGTATTCTAGATAATATGATCACTTCATTCGCCTTATATTGTATGGCTCACTGTTTTTCCGTATTGCAAAAGTAATAACTGTATAATATGTTGGAGCGCATGCATGTAGCTTAGTCACCCCCTGCCATTTGTAAGGCTTCAGAGACCTAAACCTCTCTTCATGCAACAACAATATGACGAATTTCACCATTAAGTTCCTATGGCTCTCAGAACGTGCTTTGACATAATACTGCGGAAGTTTTTATTAGTTGTGTCACTTGTGTTATCCATCCTAATAGTCGATTTTGACCGAACCTTAAATAGATATAACTTCCTTGTGTTTCATGAATTTATCGCTTTATCGCGGTGTAAAGCAGGAAAATATCAGCTTTCATGCGAGGCAAACGATATGATCGGCTTGCGCAAAATCGTAGTAATGCGAAACGGTTTTTATGTATCAAATTATCACTTTCTATCATAGCCCAAGAGAAATATCGTGTACGAGTCTCGAGAGGTTAGTACTCCATCGCAGGAAAGATGAAGATAAATGATTAGATGGCTTGCGGCTTGCATTCACCCTGCGCTCGATAATTGATAATAATTCACTTTGATACTCTGACACCCTCGAATGTACACGTCTTAATATGAGTGATAAAGGGACTTGATTCATTTCTAGATTGGCCATTAACCAAATTATGCTTTAATCACTTGGTCTTTTCAAAGTCCCTGAATCAATCTATCTCCTGGAGATCTTGGATTATAAAGTTTATCACTTTCCGTCGTCAGAAGTCAACCTTCCTCAAAAAGCAAAAGTTCTTCACAGCCATTAAGAAACAACGCACAATCTCTCCACCACTATTAAGACAATATATCGAGATCAAACCGAAACCACCCTATGAAATGTCTTCTCAAACCTCGAACACCGAATCTTCTCCCCCAGAAGTGACCAGCATTCACAGTACTTCTGGCGTTCGAATCAAACGCATGTGCGACAGTTACTTACTTAAGCTCATTGCCGACCTAAAGGAAAATAATTGTAGACTACAAGAACTTTACAACGACATCCTTCAAAATTATAGCGACGACATTAAAAGTCCGCATGACCTTAATGTCTGGGCTATAGACACAAGTAACGCTATAGACGCAAATACCCGCATAATAACGAGTTCTGGATCCCCCACCTCGCACGATTGGCAGTTGAAAAAGGATGCAGCTGATGCCGCACAAGTAAACGAGTACTTGGTTAAAGAGTTAACAGACATTGTACGTTGTGTCTCGAGAGCTTGATGTTCAGAGATGAGGTAATGGAACTGGAATGGAGGGAACGTTGATGGCAATCTAAGAGAGTGTAAGAGGAAGTTCTGCTTATATGTGGCAGGAGCTCCTGCAGGTTCCCGAATGGACAAAGGAATCACATGTATCAATTTACACTTAAGCTTGTCTACGAACGCCTGCTCTGACATGCCACTATTCCAAGATCTCAAACGAGTCCAAGCACTTCCAATAAAACAAGATCAAATGCCCACTAGAGTATCGTTTCAAAGTGTGTCTGTGTGTGCCCGATATCGCCCAAATGATGTGTGTGTGCCAAATACGTTCCAAATACAGTTCAAATGTGATTGTTATCGGTATTATAGTATTGGTGAATAAATGCACTGGATTGTGAGTGTGTAAATTTTATGAGTAGGTGGTCCCGGCATGGGGATCTCGAGTCTCGCGTAATTCAGGGGTCCCGCAAGTGGAGAAAATCCTCCCTCGAGGAAAAACTTTGTGACCGAAAACAGTCAATTTCAATAATTTGGCAGTTCATTTTTATTAAATATGGGCGATAGATGCTGTAAAAATCATCAGATTTAGGATTTATTGTTAATAAATCATTTTTTTTAAATGTGAATCGTTGTGCAAAGCTTCTTCTGTGGTAGTGATTAATAATGTAATCTGATCTTTATTCGCTTCGAAAACTATTGGAATACCTCGATTCAGTCATTTATGTGAATGCCATTGATTATATTCTTCAGCTATAAGAAGGGTAGAACCTTAGAAGGAAAGTTTTCTTCACATCAACAGCCTCCGCGTTTCAACGAGAAGACTTCAGCTCACGCCTTTCAGCTTTTCAGCATCAGTTCCAACCAAACTTCCTTCAAATAAATTCAAAGATGCCTCGTAGGCCGCGAGAACACTCACAAAGCATCAGCAGTGATGAAAGTACGGGTAGTGGGGATGGAGGATTTTCTGTTCGTATCGCCATCGAAATCGGGGATGGTGATAGCGAGTATGACGGATCATCGTCAGGAAGCGACTCCAGCGATGATGAAGAGAGTGATGACGATGGATTATCGACCTCCAGCGATCATGATTTGTTAGATTTCATAAATGGGTTATCGCCAGAAATGCTATCGCCATTATTATCACCAACACAAGGCTCTGCCGGTGAGGATGGACGACAATCTTTCTCAGTTGAAGGCCAGAATGATGGAGTTAGTCGAATCTACCTTGAGGATCCACCGCCAGGAAGTCTTGCTATGGGGAACGATGAAGGTCTCGGCAGACCATCATCACAAGAACCAGAACCAGGACTCCAATCAACATTGAGACGACAACGCCGAAGCTCATCACCACCAACACCAGACTTCTCATTACCAACTCAAGGACCTGATGAGCCATTGGTGGCTGAACTTGTCGCGGAGCAGTGGAAACTCAACATGGATATGGAGGCAATGTATGTTGTTCTTCAAACTGAAAGAAGCAGAGAAAACTGGGTATGGGCGCTCGAGGTTTTGATGAAAGCAAAGAAGCATTCTACTAAGCTGAAGAGTTTGGTGGTGCCTAGTCAAAGAATTGGTGGACCGGGAAATATGAGACAGGCTGCGGAAGGGCGGTTAGCGTGTGATCAGGAGGTGAACCTTAATGATAAGCTTGGGGGTTTAATGTGGAAGCTTGAAAAGAAGTACAAATGGGAGGCTTTTCTAGATGCGGACATATAACTGAGTCGAAAAGTTGAGCTTATTGGGTTTACCTAATGACTACTTAAAGTATTTGTAATATTCATTGCTCAGCGCGATTGTTAATAATAATAATGCCATTCATAAGCTGCTCCAACCAACGTTAATCACAACCTAAACCTATATGTACCCCTCATCCATGAAAGACTATTCCAATTTTACATCCAGCAACAACAATATCCCCGTAAACTCGAACAAATTACTAAAAGTTTCACTTCATCAACCTACCGTATATCTTGGCCTTTTCGACTCCAAGCTCCAGCTGTACCTCTGAGCCCTCAAAGCACACCTGTCAAAACTTATTCAGACTTTCAACTTACCAGGATGCCAAGTCAACCCACAACCGGAAACGAAGCAGTTTCTGCATCTCCTTCGTTCTTGGAGGCTGCTTCGGGGACCACCACCACGGCATTTTATTTTATCAGAGATCATTTGCCCGGAGCCCCGGCTTGGAGCGAGAGCTTAGATGAAGGAGTCAACGAATTCTCTCCTTGAAGACATATGTCTCAAGCTGAAGGGGATCTCCAAAGACGAAACTACTGCTGAAAGCCGAATTATAGTTCAAGGAAAACGGCTTTGCAAAGATATTTACCTGCAGAAAGCAATGGTGTATTGTCCCGCGGAGGGGAATCATACTCAACTCCAACAGGCGACTGAAGCGAGAAAATTTGCAGACGAACTCACCGAGCGGTACATAAGAATTTTGGGGGGCAAGGGAATCAAGTGGGCGGGGCCATACAAGGATTAGAAAGTCGAGGTAGAGCGTCTTCCGTCTTCCTCGGATAATTCCAAGTGAAAACGGGGACCAGCGATTTTTGTGTTAGAGAGGATAAAGATATGCGAGAAACATTTATGAGAAACTGAATGTGCCACTATGAAGTCTTGACACTTGCTTTGGACACTGAATTGGGGGAATGAAGCGCAGACATGGATGGTTTTATGGAGAAAGAGCAGCTAGTAGGTGCACGCACGAGGAAATCCCGAGCAGCTCCACTGGGCCAAATTTGGCCCATAAAAGCTGCCAAACGTTTCTTCCTTACGCACAGGAATTGGGTATGAGCTCCCTATCTGTACAACCCACCTATCCTCCTGTCTGCTGTCTGCGACTCGCACATTGGGATGTTTCCTGTCAAACGTATCGAATACCAAAGGATTCAATTCTTATAAGTTAGTGCTGTAAGTTAGATGCTCGCAAGTAGTTCGGCTGAGCGGCTACACTTCTTGCTAGTTATGATAAGGGGTTTGTGTC
This sequence comes from Hymenotorrendiella dingleyae, assembly GCA_003988905.1. Classification (NCBI taxonomy): domain Eukaryota; kingdom Fungi; phylum Ascomycota; class Leotiomycetes; order Helotiales; family Helotiaceae; genus Hymenotorrendiella; species Hymenotorrendiella dingleyae. The sequence goes on from QYAP01000358.1 coordinate 57,495, forward strand.
ATCAACAAGGTGTTTCTGGCGGGCCAGAAAGGGGGGAAACTTGCTTTCTTACGCCCTCCTTCGTTCCTCAGGACGGCGTAAGAAGCGCAAGTTTTACCCCCCCTTTCTAGGCCCTACGCCAGAAAAACCTTGCCCCCAGGGGAATCATTTAAAACCTTATCTCCAGGGGAATCTTTTGGTGGTATTTGGGCGGTGGTAAAGTTAATAGAGCGTGCAGGAGATTAGTAGGAAGTGCGCATAGCCTTGAATGCAAGAGTAGAGCTCTCAACGAACTCACGAATAATTCGAATTCGTGAGATTCGTACGAATTCGAATCGAATCGAACTATTAAAAAGATGGTTCGTTAGCCTTACGAATCGAATCGAACTTTAGGTCGATTCGATTCGAATAAATTCGAATTTATTAGATAAATAATTAATATATATATCTATAATATTATAGAATAATAAATATAATCTTATTAATCCTTTAAATATTATAATTTTTCCTTATATTCTTTTATTTTTATTTGGTTATTCGTATTTTCGATCTTTAATATATTATTATAAAGTATTATCGCTTTAAAATTATAATTAAATAATCCCTAATATTATATATTAAATATATCCCTGCCTATATTAAATAGATGTTTATAATTGATTTTAATAGTAGGAATAAGAAGGTATTCGTATATTATAATCGCTATTCGAGGGAATTTATGAATATTTATAGCCTATTAATTTAGAAGCCATTTTATTTAATTATCGTCGGGTTTTATATAGTTTATAATTAAAGGTATATTAAAATAATGATTAATATTATTAGAAGTATTTTCATTTAAATTTCTATATTTTTTAAATAGATTAAAATTAAGAAATATCTTTATTAGCCTGGAATTTATTAATAGATATACCGGAAGTTTTATCTATTTAGGATATATTATTTTGAGGAATTTTTTAATTCGTATAATAATTATTATATAATTAATTATATTTTTTTAATTTAATTAATCTTAATTCGAGGATTAAATATTAATATAAAATAATAGATATTATTATCTTTTATATAATTATAATATTCGTTAAATTTAGTTATATTAATTATAATAGTATAAATAAATATAATATTGAATTTTTCGAATTATTTTTCTCTTTTTTAAATTAATATTAAGAGATTATAAAGCTTAATATAAAGAAATATAATTATTTAAATAATAGGTTTAATATAAGAGATTTATTTAATAAAATTATTAAATAAATATAAAAGAATATAAACATAATTAAAACGCTTTTATTATTTTAATATAAATTATAAATAATAAAACTTTAAATTATTATTTATAATTTATTAAAATAAAATATAATATTTAAATATATAATTAATTATATAAAATTTATAATTTTATTAAATATTAATATTTAATAGAATATATACTTTATAAATCTTATTTTATATTTATTAATATTATAACGAATAATAGATTTAAAGAACTCTAATTTATAATATAATAAAATCATTAATAATATTAAGAATTTATTACGTTTAATTATATATAAGTATATAATCTTAGGGGTATATATTTCTTTATTTCGAACGCTTACTTATTCGGGTTATTATTTATAATATAATAAGATTAATACCATTATATATTTATTTTTGTTTATTTAAATCAATACTTTCATTAATAATTTAATTTAATATTCGATCTTTAAATCGAAATCTTATTTTCTTATTTAATGCTTTATAATTATATTCTAGAATAATATTATAATTATAAATCGATTCTTATTTTAATAATATATAACTTCGTTAATTAAAGTCGCTTATTTAATCTTTTATTAATATTATTATTAATTTAATCATATAATATCGATTTTCGATTATTATATTACTTATAATAACTCTATTAAAATTCAATAGTTCGATCTTTATTATATTAAAGAAACCAAATCTTACGATTTATAATATTAATATTCTTTCAAATATTTTACTTTTAATTCGAATCTCGATAACTTTAAATCGAAGTTTAATTTTAAGTAATCTAAATATTAATCTTAATCTTCTTAGATTATTAAAAGGAGGCTAATTACGGGGAAAGCTTATAATTAGTCTAATCAATACTATTAAGTTTCTATTAATTTTTTTATTAATATAAATATATTTCTTTAAAGGAATAAGATTTATTTTTCTTTAGAAGGATATAAGATAATATCGGAACATTATAATCGTTACCGCTCTTTTTTATTAATAGAAATTTATTACGTTTAATTATATATAAGTATATAATCTCAAAGGTATATATTTCTTTATCTCAGACGCCTATTTATTCGGATTATTATTTATAATATAACTATTATATACTTTATATTTATCTTATATCCTTTTAATTATTATAGAATTATAATCTTAATCTATTTATTTCTTTTAATATAATTAAGAAACTCTTAGGTATTTTTATAAAAGCTTAACTTTAAAGATTTAAATATTATTTTATAAATTAGATTTAAAATATATATAAAATAATGAATTTAGCTTTTCTTATTTTAAAACTTTATATTAATATTATATATCTTAAAGTTATTAAAATAATCGTTAAATTTTTATGCTATATCCTTAAAGGGATTCCCTGGCTTTATAATATCATATTCGGCTTATATTATATGAGCCGTTATCATAAATCTAATGAATATCATATTCTATGATTAATTATCATATTTAAATCGAATATATATCGAAATATCGATTTAATATCGATTTTTTGATATGATATCGATTTTCAGCTTGCATAACTGGCCATAACTGGCCATATCCTATGCCCAGTTATCATATCAAGTTCTAATACCATAACCTGGCATATCCTATGCCTAGTTATCGTCATAGAATCGAGTATGTGGCCATATCATCAATTCAGGGGTAGCGAGCACGTGCAACCTCTGCCGGATTTCTACCGAGTAGTCGCATACGCTGCACCCCTACGAACCTCAACGCCACATAAATATAAGTTTCAGCATCAATCGAATTGGAACAAGTTTACGCGTAGGCAGCATATTCAGTTCCACGCATGTGTGGTAGGATCATGGTAGTTGTAGTCATAATCATAGTCGTAGTTATGGCATCGGGTCGGCAGTCGGTAGTTATGCACCCCGGATTCCAGATTTAAGGTTTGACAGGTGGTCCGTGTACGCCACCTGTATGGCATCGTTTATGACAATTTTGGCCAATTGAAATTTTGGCTTACCGCTTGCATACACCCTTACTAAACCTTAGAGGAGAATATAGGGTTAAGGCATCCGTAAAGGTATGGTCGGGTTTTTAAGCAACGATTAATCGATCGATCTAAAAGAATAATAGTCTAACGATTATATAGGGATAATTATAAAGGCTTATAATTATAAGATTATAATTAAAGTATTCTTAGAATAATTAAATAGATTAAATAGTTAATAAATAATCTTAAAAGTTAATAGTTTCTTTCGAATTAATAAATCGGAGTATTTATAATAAATATAAAATCGAATATAAAGATAAGCTTATATTAATATTAATATTTAAGTTTATATATTAATTTAAATAATTACCTTTATTTTTATTCTTAATAGATATAATATAATAATTAAATAATTAATAATATTAAATTCCTTTTTTTAAAATAAAAATAAAAATAAAATTTAAAAATCTTTTAAATAATTAAATAATTAAATATTAAAATATAAAATTAAAATAAAAAATATATTTTATTTTTTTAATTTTTTTATTATATAATATATATTTATTTTAACCGTTTAAGATTAATTTAAATATAATTAATTCGGGTTAAAATTATCGATTTTATTAATAATTAAAAGGCTTTAAATAATTATATACATTAATTAATATAGATTTTATACTAATTATTAAATCTAATAATTAATAAATCGGATAATCTATTAATTAATCTCGAATATAAGATAATCTCGAATTATTAAAAGTTAATAACCGTTTTTCAATTATTTCTCGATTAATAAAAAACGGTTATTTAGAAAAATCATATACTTTTAAAAAATATTTTAAAAGTAATTAATATATCTTATATTAAAAATATAAATCCGAGTTTAAGATATAATATAAAATGAAATAAGGGTTTTTATATAATATAAGAATTAAATCTTTAATTTTAATATTAATAATAATACGATTAAAATTATATAAACGAATATTTAATAAAATAGTTTAAATTTTTTATCTTAAATTCGAATTTCGGTAATAGTTTTATAATTTCGAATTAATATATTTTTAAATAAGAAAACTAATTAATATAAAGAAAAAATATATTAAAGAATATTAATATATAAAATTATATTTTTAGATATTTTTTATTATTATATTTTTTTTAAATATTAAAAACTTTATATTAATATTAATATAATTATATTTATTTAAAATATATATTTTAATAAAATAGTTTAAATATTAATATCGAGATAATAGTTTATTAACTTTTAATCGAATTCTATTATTTTTAATTAAAGCTTAAAATCTTTATTATAATTTATTATAATATATCTCTAATAAATAATTATAATCTTTAAATTAAATATTCTTTTTAATATAAACTATTATATTAACGTGGTTGTACACCGAGCCGATCAGGACACCGAGCCGATCACTTTTCTACTACCCCACCACCCTAAAATATAATAAAACTACCACAAC